>LPNX010758916.1:235509-318635 GCA_001517045.1 Pseudotsuga menziesii | reverse complement strand
TTCTTCAACAGGTTCAATTATTCCTGCAGCAAGCATCTTTTCCAACTCTAGCTTAACCTTTTCCTTGTATTTTGGATTCAATCTATAGGGGCGCTGCTTCACCGACTTGGCATCAGGCTTCAGGGGGATTTTCATTACTCCGATATCTCCCAAGATACCTTTCATTTCAGAGAACTTTGTCGGAAAAAGATCTTGGTATTCATGGAGCAGTTGGTTTACCTTGCTTACCATCTCGTCGTCCCAATAGTCGCCAATGGTAGCAAACTTAGGCTGTGCCTCGGATCCAATGTTAACTGTGCGCGTCTTCAAGGGTTGTGTCACTTCGGGAACTTTGACTGCCGGTCCATGCACGTCACAATATCCTTCTGACTCTGGGATATCAAGACAGCGCAGGTCCCCTTCTTCGTTGACTGTGAAATTATAACATTCTACTGCGAAGGCTTCTTGCGTGGCCCAATCAGGATGATTTTCAGTCACTTCTTGATCGTTAAATACCTTAGTATTGATGACCCTGATAGCTGCATCTACGGCTGGACAGACATCATTAGTAGAAAAAGTATTGACAAAGCTATGAACAAGACAATCCCAACTTACAGTATCTTGGCGAAGTTCAGCCTCCGCGTACCAGTTCTTCGCCAATGGTCCCAGCGTGTGCACAAATCTATGTACCCACTCATCCTGAGGGACATACTTCCATGCCTCGTAGCATTTGCTTACGTGGTCCTGGGGGAAATTTTTTCCATCAAACTTACTTCATACCGTGGCCAACTGGTCCGAGAACCGTAGGCGAAGGAGCTTCTGACATACTTCCCACGTAGGGATCTGTTTCTTATGGCTCGTCCAACATCTGACTGCGGCGGCTCTGAATGCTGACTCTAGGGCTTCCATTATTTGTAGGTCAGGTATCTGAGCCAAGAATTGTGCGATAAACAATTCAGGATCTATCGAACCATCATACACAGGTATATGTCGGGTTTGTGAGTCGACCCATCTGAGAGACTTGGTAAGGCAGGGATTGCTGCCCCGATGGTGCTCAGACAATTGGTGTTGCCAATTTTCTAGTTCCTCTTCAGAGTCCATCATACAGGAGCTACCAGACTCCCATCCTGCGGCCGGGGGATCCGCGTAACCTTCGTCCTGCGCCGTGATAGTAGATATAGGTTCCACATCAGCCTGATCGTTATGGTGGAGTGGATCAGTATACCGTTCCCCTTGTGAAGGATCCAGGGGCAGGATGACCCTGAAGTCTTTCCCTTCGAAGACCATCTGTCTCTTTTTTAGGTTGATTACTGCAGCATTTGCCATTGCCCATTCAATTCCTAACAGGGCCGAGTAAGGGTTGCTGTCATCAATGATCTCAATTACTTCGAATTCCACGAAGGTACTGACTCCGTCAATATCTATTTGGAGATCCAGGAATCTTCCTAAGGGTACAATCTTTTGCTGGTTGGCCAGCCTCAACTGTATAGGAGACCAGGAAAGGGTAGGTTTCCCCATTTGTTCCCAGGTTTGTTTGGTTAAAACATTGACATCGGACCCCAAGTCCAGAATAACATCGGTCATATCATATGCCCTGATCTGAGCATTCAATCGCATTTCCCTGCCGGTCCTGCTGACTCGATGAACAGTTTTGTCCTGACCACAACTTTGCAAAGGCTCGCAGGAAGCGATGACGTTCTGTAGCTCATTCAGAGCAGCTTGATTTCTTAAAAGTTTGAGGCAACTGTGCAAAAAGGTAGATAGTATACTTACTTTATCCATCGATGCGTCGCAGGGCGGCGATTGAGGCTGCACAGGCACGCTGGGTGGGCTAGGGCCAGCAAAATATTTTCTGGCCGCCATGAATGTCTCTTTCTCTCTGAGGATGTCAAATGCTGGAATTTTTTTAGGAGCCTTACGAACTAGAGCTTCGACAGGGCGGTTTGGCATTTCTTGGATATGTGTCGTGAGTCCACTTCTTGTAACGACATTAATGGACTTGGGTGAGAGCTGAGTATCCTGACCAACTAGACTACAACGGAACCAATTTGTTGAGCAATAGGGCAGACCCGAGTTAATTATTATGCGTCGCACCAACAAAAGACCCACCGTGTTGGCCCTTTCGGCAACAACCTGCGCGCAGGTTGCAATCTCACCCGAAACAACAATGGGGTGCCGCAGAATCAGGTTTCTGCATGCAGAGAGGGGTATTACTGTACCTTAGCCTTTAAAAGCAATTATTAATCAACACTTGTAACTTTATCATTCATTCACATATGACTTCGCAGCACAATAAACAAACTAAACTTGCATGACCCACTATGGGGAATTCACAACGAAGCTTATTACTAGCAGTGATCTTAAGTTATCAGATGTATTTAGTTTAATGCATGAAAATAACAGAAGCAGAAACAACACAATAAAACCATGACACCAAATATAACGTGGTTCACCCCCAGTGTAGGGGCTACGTCCACAAACTGCGTTTTATTCCTCTTTCCTCAAAACCACAGTTGATATGCGCACTCAGCTGCAGATCCCTTCAGTCCTTAACAGCCGCGCACACAGCAGCAGGCTTCTGCACACACAGCTGCAGATCTTTCTTCCTTTTCTTACAAAAACCCTCTGCGCCCACAGCTGCAGAGGTCGTCCACGCACACAGCTGGGACTTATCCTTTCCTTACAAGAACCAACCTTACTTCGCCTTATCTTTCTTTACATCAAAAAGCCTAACCTTTCTTCTTTACACCGGCGCTTATTTATACTGCGCATTTTTACAAAACCATGGTCTTAAACCATGGGCACCCAAAAACCCGAAACCCTGGATTTAAACCACAGGTTTATTACAAAGCAGAGGGTTTTAACTTACCCTGACACCCCTAAGACTATTTTGGCCCATAGCTCCGCTTACAAATTTTCTAATTAACCGCGGAGTTACCCAACATGGAGTATGCGCCCCAACATAAGAGTTTGACAATATGTTTCTTTATGGAACTTTGGTTGACACCTAAGTTGAGCTCAACTTAGCTTTTGAAACTTAGATAGTGCAGTGGTGTGAGCTCAACTTAGGACTTAGAACGCAAGGGGGATAATCCTTAATTGGAGAAACTTGAAATAATACAAGGTTTAGAAATATATTATCTTACATAAGTTAAGTAAGACCTATAATCTTGTAACCCTACCATTCAAAATATGGTTTGTAAGCAGAGGAATTAAAATATTAAAACATGACGAATCCATTTGGATAGAAATACAAGATAAGCACATGAATTGTAACTTACGACAAGGAAGGAATGAAACAATAATTTTTGAAACAAGTAAATTTATCATAAGACTTAAAACCTACATACTGGTATAGTGTTATATGATTCATAAATGAAGTTTTCATATTCAAGTTGTTAAGTATTTAGTTTTACATAATTTTCGTTATAGGATATGTCCTAGGTTGAAAATGGAATTTTGGGTTTATATTAATTCTTTATGTGAAATCATATTAGGTCTTATATTTATATAATTACTTCATAAAAAAATATTTGGGGGGGAGTTTGGGGCTGTTACATCCATCTTCTCCTGTTGCTGCTACATGGATATGGACTGCAGAGACACCTTCTTCCTCTGAAACCTATGTCTATAAATACCTTTCACATGCATCTCACAACATCTCTTCAATATTGGAAACTCGTGTCTTTTCATTTGAACCATCATAGAACTTCATCGTAACCTTTCACAACATATGATGTATTTTCAAGAACATCCTTTAACAACAATAACCTCTATGTTTATAAAGTCAAGCCCCTTTTTATTCATAAGAACTCTGATTAAAAAAATTAAGTAATTTTTATTTTCTAATGTTTTTGTGTGTATTTTTCTTAGATCTCCAGTAATATGGTGTGCTACAGGGATAATAAAATATGTGTATTATATATTTGTTTTATATCTGTTGATTAATAACAATTTTTTTATTTTATTTCATGATATCTTTTAATGATTCCTGTATCTTATCATTGTAGATTATTGCATCTTAATTAATATGTAGCTTACTTGTGTAACTTATCACATCATGTATTTTATTTTATGTTTCTTCCCTCTGCATAATCAATTTCTTCAAGGATCAAAAATTTAACCTCATTGACCATTTAGAACTGGTTCTTGTTATATTGTAGAGGCCTACATCTCATGCTCACGATTTAACCATATTCAAGCATATCTAAATACCTTTAAGGTGCTTCTTTGTTGGCATTTTACATACCTTTTGTGGGAATTCTTCACCATGTCCAGGCATACTTCAAAATCATGTGTGGGATTTTAAATACATTGCACAGGGATAAATCCTTCCCCAATTGTCTTTTCACAATGACCTTTCCACAACCAAAATATTTTCACAATTTTTTTTCTGCAACTATCTTTCTGCAACAGAAATACTTCCACATTTATATTTCAATAAACTATCTTTTTGTAATTGTGGGTTGTGGGTTGCAGGTATGCATTTCAAATTATTTCTAAACAAGATTCCACAAATTCCCTCCTCAATTAACTTTTATGCAATGATCTTTCTGCAATTAACTTTCCACAACTCTCTTTCCGCAATTAAATTTCCACGATTACCTTTCCAGAATTACCTTTCCGCAATTACTTTTCCACAATTATCTTTCGGTAAAATCCTGTCGCAATTAAGCTTCTGCAATTGGGGGTTGCTATTTGGGAGAATTCCTTTCAAATTATTCAAATGAGTCTTCCACAATTGAGTATTGCATATTTTAGGTGTACATTTCCCAAATTTCAAAAACTAACATCCTCTATTTTGCGGTCGCAACGTTATTTACTGAGTTGGGTTGCTGATTCTATATTGTGGATTGCAGGTTATGGATTGCGGATCTACTTTTCATAAATTCTCAAAAATTACTTCCTCAAATATCTCCCACAATAGTCTTCCTGTAGCTTTAACAGTCTTGCACCTTGGCATTGCAGAAACTATTATAGACCATTGATCTTTCTCTCTCTATTGGTCTGGGACATCCAACTATTCACTTCATAGAAACTCATCATTATAACGCTTCTAACTCCACTTATCCAACTTCATGCTTATTTTTGTTTTATCTTAATGATGGTATGATGATATATATGATGGTGTTTATTTTTATGCTTCTTTGATTCTTACAATGATAATAATGATATGTTCTTATTTATTTCATGAAAATGATGATGATGCATTTATTTTTGTGTTAAAACTTGTTTCTATGTTTATGTTTATGATTCCATGATCATCATGTTTATGTTTGTTAGGTTTTGAAAATTATGATAATCATATGCTTATGTACTAAAATAAATTTTTATTATTCAAAACCACGTGAGTCTTTAAATAACAAAGTTCTTATTTAATTGAAAGAGACATCACAATTTGCATTGTAAATTATGGATGAATATGTGGAAACTCTAAAATCTATGATTTGTGTATAATTTGTCATAGTATCATCTTTATAAAATTTTTAAAGTTTAGTATTATGGGCCAGTTTAAGAAGATGAGGGACCTTTTATATGAAATCCTAGTTTTCAAAAACACAATCACGTTACGTAAAAATACAACGTGTTTCTGCTACATAGCACTTGCTATGGTTCAACCCGATCCTGACATGTCATGGGCCATGTAGGATAGACAAACATATCTGTTAGTTTTTCATCATTCAAGATAGTATTATGATCTTAGGATATTTAATTTAGAGAATAAAAAGCACAACAATCAAACATAAGCACATCACAAGAGACAAGAGACACAAATATTTTTCCTCAGGGAAACCATAAAGGAGAATATCCCGCAACTTCCGCAGAGATAGAATCAGCACAAAAGGTAAAACCAGAAAACAGTAAGATGATCTCCCGAAAACAAGAGTCTCTCTCTCACACTGAGAGAGCTTCTCCTCTCTCACTCATGCGCCCCAATGAGTGAGTGTGTTTGTTGCAAGTGAGATAAATAGAGAGGCTCACTCTCTATTTATATTCTTTCATTCACTTGAGGTGCAATCCAACATGTCGGCCTCACTTAACAATTACTTACTAGAGATGACATCTCTAGGAGTGTCTAATAACCCTACTGCCCCACCACTTGTGGGGACTTTGCCTCCTCCAACCAATAGGAGGGTAACACAATCGTGGGGACTATTGCCCCGACTTATAATGACTCACCTGGGGTCGAATTTACTAGGATAGTCTAATAACCAAAGGGCCACATAACTGTGGGGACTTTAACCCTTGACCAATAGGAGGGTTACCCACAATAACTTGACATGAGTTTCTCCTTATAGAAACTTCCCGGAATAAACATCGAGGTATGACATGACTCAAATAAATTAAAATACATCCCAGAATGAACATCGGGTTATAATAGATAAGAAATACAAGTGAATACATGCTAAAGTTACAATTACATCAACACTCCCTCTTAACTAGGAAGGTATTCTCTCGACACAATTTATTAGCACAAGTATTCTTCTTTGTATCATCTAGATCATTGTCAACTTCTCGCCATATTCATTTTCAAGTCATCATCATCTTTAGTCATCTTTCATCTAGATCTGGATCATTGTCACTAGATCAAACTCGATCTGGAACATCGTCACTAGATCATACTCAATCTAGAACACTGTCACTGGATCACACTCGATCTGGAACATCGTCAGTGGATCATACTCAATCTGGAACATCATCACTAGATCTGGATTTGGATCATCACTCGATCTGGATCATCACTGCTGGATCTGGATCATCACTGCTAGATCTGGATTATCACTCGATCTGGATCTCTCGGAGTCATCATAACTGGATCTGGATCATAGCTTGATCTAGATCTAATCTGGTCATCATCATGTGTGCTATCTTGGCATAGGAAGTTCTACAGAGCCAGCCTTCTTTCATGCTCGTTGTAGGCCTAGCCATCATGGAGGGATTTTCCCAACACTTACATCTGACCTACTCATTAGAAAGGCATGCCCAGGACTTACATCTGACCTACTTGTCAGAAATCCATGCCCAACACTCACATCTAATCATGTAGTGACTTACAATCACATCAGAAAGGCCCCGCACTCACATCTGTCATGGAAGGAACTAAATCCTCTCACCATGATATAATGGCTTGCCCTTACATCTGACATGGAAAGAAGTGAATCCTCTCACCATGAAAGAATGCACACACTTACATCGGCCATGGAAGGAACAGAATCCTCTCACCGTGGCAGAATGGCCCGCACTTACATCAGCCATGAAAGGAACTAAATCCTCTCACCATGATGGAATGGCATGCACTCACATCTGACCTGGAAGGAACCAAATCCTCCACCCTCATTAGAAAGGCCCCCAGTCCTAGACCGAGCTACTTCATAACGGACTAAGTTCCTCCACTCTCCCAGAGAGTGGTAGTTTCCCTTACATCTGTCCTACTCGACAGAATGGCTAACACTCACATCTGACATGGGACAAACCTAATCCTTTAGCCATGACAGAATGGTTCAACCCTTATATCTAACCTACTCATTAGAATGGCTCTCTCAGTCCTGAACTGGGTGTTCTTGGTAACTGACCAGGTACCTCCATTCCCAGAATGGAAATCAGCACTCATATCTGACATGGAAGGAACAATATCCTCTCACCATGACAAAATGGCTCAGCCCTTATATCTTACCTACTCATCAGAATGGCTATGGATCTCAGCACTCATATCTGACATGGAAGGAAACAAATCCTCTCACCATGACAAAATGGCTCAGCCCTTACATCTGACCTGTTCATCAGAATGGTTCATCCCTTACATCTGAACTGCTCGTCAAAATGGATTTGGGACTCATCACTTTCCCTTGGAGGAAACCTTGATCTAGAGAACACCAAGCTTCTCCCTGAAGTACTCAAACTTCACTCTAGCTAATGGCTTTGTCAACGCATTAGCTATATGTTCCTTCGTCGCAACATAATGGAGCTTCACTGCTCCTCTCTATACCATATCCCTGATATAGTGATACTTGATGTCGATGTGCTTCAACTTGTCATGGAACACTGGATTCTCTGAAAACTTCACGCAACTATGCTTGTCACAATGTATACAAGTAGCATCCATCTAGAGATCAAATAAATCAGACAGTAGCCTCCTCATCCATACTGCCTCACAACTAGACAAACAAGCTGTGACATACTCTGATTCAGTTGTACTAAGTGCCACACAGTATTTCTTCCTGCTAAACCAAGAGATCACACTTGATCCCATACTGAAGCAACACACTGAAGTGCTCTTCCTATCGATGGCACTACCTGCCCAATCTGAATCAACATAACCCTCTAGGATAATCTTCTGATTCACATCGTACTTGAGCCCATAATCAACTATACCCCTTAGGTACCTCAGAATATGCTTTTCACTAATCAAGTGAACATTTCTCGGATTTGTCAAGAACTGGCTCAAGGTGTTCATAGCAAAGCAAATTTCTAGTCCCATGTTCATCAGGTACATGAATGATCCAATCATCTGATGATACATCGTAGCATCAATCGACTCTAATGAAGCATAACTCAATAGCTTTAGGTTCAATTCCATAGGTGTGGTCATGCAGCTCATCATCCTGAACCTATTCAGGATCTCTATTGCATATTTCCCTTGTCCACACCTCCATGCCTAGAAAATAGTGCATTGAAACATAACAGGAGCATCACTGGTCTTTCGCCTTCAACCTTGAAGCAAAGGTTGGAATCCACTTTACTCTCAGTAAAGCCTAGAGTCATCAGTAATCTTCCCATCCTGTCGTACCATGTCAAACCTCACGATCTTCTGCAGTCACTCCCTCTGAAGTGGAGCATCATACTCCCTCTGTCTTTCCTACTCTATGCACTGAAACATTATGTATTGGAGTGACAAGCAGTATCCATCTAGGATCATTGGATACCAAGATCCTCTATTTTGGACTTTTTCAAAAGTTCTTCTCACATCCATCTGTGAGCTTGTCATCCTTTATCAACCTTGTACAAAATTTTAAGATATTCATCAAGATCATCATGTATGTGTTATCCCACGCGTGTCTTCTGCACTCGTACAATGCCTTCTTTCCTTTGCACACATGATGATGCATGTCATGTGACTTTACTTCCAGTGGCTGCATATGTCTCTTCATAGTATATGCCTTCTTCTCATGAGAATCCTCGTGCTACGAATCTTTCTTTGTATCCCACGATGCTTCCATCTACTGCATGATTGAACTACGAACTTCCCTTCACGTATCGATACTACATCCTAGACATCATTCTTCTTGAACTAGTCTTCCCTTTCTTCTTGGAAGATTTTGCATCAATGATGTCACTTTATTGGTCATATTATTTTCATCTTTGAACTATCGTCACTTGTTCTTTAGAATAGGTCTTCATTCTTCTTTGCTTGTAGGCGATTATGTATGCGATATTTCCTACAAGTCAAATGAATTTGTATGGTTAGAAACATTTCAGAAGGAATATTCATACTGGAAAATTCTTATGCATAAATATATGATCATGCAACTACTTTAGCCAATACAACATTCATCCATATCTCACTGAAACTTTCTAGATGCCTTCCATCTCTACCAGGACAACATTGAGAATGTGTACTAATGCAATATGTCAGCAAAGAGGCTTCATTATAGATAAGTAGCAATGGAGAGTTTGTATAGCACCATGAGCTACTTACCCATCAGATGCATATTAGTAGTATACCATCATTAATGAAAACATCCTATCATGCATAATACATCAACTGAATATAAACAAATGCATAAAAAAACAATATCATGAAATGACAATTGAATACTTATCTTTATTTGTTTCGTGGGTAGACTCCTTCTTGAGCCTTTAGCTTCATCGTCTTCTTCATTCATGATAGCATCATTTCTTATCCAAATGTTGAGGATAAGAGGTGCTTCAAGAGTTGATTTATTCATATTCCTCATTGGTTGAGGTATCTTCTTTGGATGATGAGATCTTGATCTTCAATTCCTCCCATCTTCTCTTCTCTTCTTACGAGTCGAGCTTCTTCTTCTTCCCAAAGTCTGCTGAAAGTAATCACTTCCTTCTCGAACACATTCCTCACATGGATGAATCCCATGATCCTGGGAGGCCATTCAAGGTGGCCATCACCACTTCTACATTCTTTACTTCTTCTTTTATTGATACAAGTTGTTCTTTGATTTGATAGACCCTTATGACTGCATGGTCTTTGCATTCTGGATCTTCACATTCTTCAACTGATTTCTGAAGGTCATATTTCGATCTATGTTCTCCCCTTCAAATAGCTTGGTCAAGGAATCAAACCTCATCAGTTTCTTTATGGAAGAGACTTGTGGTACATGTTGATCCATGACTGAATCAACCAAGATCTTCTTCGCCTTGACCAAGTTCTTTGTGTGTAAGGATTCTAGCCTCATCTCCCTCTGAAACTGGAACCTCTGTACTCATGTAGGTGTCCAATTAATTTTCTTCAGAGATATCATATACTTCCATGCTTGGAAGTTTTCAACTTCACCAAGCTTATCATCAAGCTTATGTGATAGATCACTTTGAAATGAGAACATCAGATGAAAATAGCAAAGAATTAGATCTTACCGATTTGAGGTGTCCGTCTTGGTTCCGGAGCTGGCTGATCTAGGGTTTGTCATAAAAACCCTAATTCTCAAAACTTGGAATCTTTAAAATATGATTGGATATACAGATATATCTCTTCAAATGGAGCTGTCCAATGTACTCCTTTTCTGAAAATAGTGGAGGGAAGCTCCCGGAACAGGAAGCCCTAGTTTTCCAATTTCTTCTGCAGAAATTCCTGTTACTGTTTCTATGATATCTCCAAAATTACTATTCCTATATGTATAAACTTTCTCACTAAGATAACCTCACATGTACTTGATCCAAAACCATAGGTTTAATCAGAATTGGTTTCACCAATTGGGATTTATGATCCTTGTCCTAAGGTGACCTATTACAGGACTGTTCAGAACAATGAAGTTGTATGGAATGCCACGTGTCATGGGTTCATCTTATAAGTCTGATATTTGGAAAAAAGAAATTAAAGTCAGTTTCCTTTTTGTAAAATCTTTAGAAATTCTATTTGGACCTCCGTAGCCCAAGATATTGTAATTCTCCCCAGGTGTCCTATTTAGGGATGAATTCTAGAAGAGGATGGAACCCTACCTTGGAGTGATCATATCTCCCAGAATGTAGCGAATATGAGGCTGAATTCTGAACAAAGAGTTAATTAGGATTGTTTCTTCGGCCCCTGCAATCTACAGCTCTTGATCCTTCACCAATATTAGGATATAGTGAATGTACCAAAACGTAGAAGTTTTAGTATTTTGGGTTTTTCTAGCTCAGGGTCAAACTAGGGTTTGAATTTCCTGGAGTTTCACCCAACAAAATTTATTGATCCAAGTCTCTAAAATTTGGTTTTTATGAGGATAACAATCCTATGCTGGGCTCACTAAAAAATTCCTCTTTTGTAGAAATCCCTAATTTTCGCATTGAAAACTGAAAATGCTCGGAATCGAATTCTGCTTCGACAGAAAGATGCGCCCTTCAATGCAGAGTCATCCTAGCATACTTTTGCTGATGAATTGTGGAGAGAGACCCAAAAAGTAAGAATCCCTAGCTTCTATATCTACGCAATGTCTTCTTCTCAGGTTAGCTCTGATACCATGTTAGTTTTTCATCATTCAAGCTAGTATTATGATCTTAGGATCTTTAACTGAGAGAATAACAAGCATAGCAATAAAACATAAGCACATCACAAGAGACAAGAGACACAAAGATTTTTCCTTGGGGAAACCATAAAGGAGAAAACCCCACAACTTCCTCAGAGATAGAATCAGCACAAAAGGTAAAACTGAAAAACAGTAAGATGATCTCCCGACAGTAGCAGTCTCTCTCTCTCACACTGAGAGAGCTTCTCTTCTCTCACTCATGTGCCCCAATGAGTGAGTGTGTTTGTTGCAAGTGAGATAAATAGAGAGGCTCATTCTCTACTTATATTCTTTCATTCACTTTAGGTGCAATCCAACATGTCGGCCTCACTTAACAATTACTTAGTAGAGCCGACATCTCTAGGAGTGTCTAATAACCCTAGTGCCCCAACACTTGTGGGGACTTTTCCTCCTGCAACCAATAGGATGGTAAAACAATGGTGGGGACTATTTCCCTGACTTACAATGACTCACCTAGAATCAACTTCACTAGGATAGTCTAATAACCCAAGGGCCCCATAACTGTGGGGACTTTAACCCTTGACCAATAGGAGAGTTACCCACAATGACTTGACATGAATTTCTCATTATAGAAACTTCCCAGAATAAACATCGGGGTATGACATAACTCAAATACATTACAATATATCCTGAAATGAACATCGGGTTACAATAGATAAGAAATACAAGTGAATACATTCTGAAGTTACAATTACATCAACAATATGGTGTACACGTTATATAACTACAAAACACGTACGCGATATGTAGTTATAAATTGCATACACGATTTGTAAAATTAAAATTAATTTATATACATAGTCCCAAAACCCGTGGTGCATTCTACCCAATAATAATGCGAATATCGGGTTAAATGAGAGAGCATCGGGTGCCATGGACTATTGGAGGATCTTGACTTAGTTTGAGGGGAGGAAAATCCATCAGTCAATTTTCATCTAATCAGGAAATTGATTCACCCATAGCATTTTTTTTTCAATTCTAAACCTAAAATACGGTTTTTAATAGTTTAAAACAACCAAATTTTGCATTATTTAGCAAATTGGAAATAACCCAGTCACTAATTAAATTCAAATATCCCTCAACCAAGATAACTGAATAAGTACAAAGAATTCATTTTCATGAAGTCAAGAATTCCTAATGCAACAAAAAATTAAAAAATATAGAACTCCTCCTTTTATACAATGTATCCATCGACACGAAACCCAAATTTCCAACCCTCAAAGGCCATTTCCCAATGATACTAATTGAACAAGTTTCCTTGGAAATGGCCATAACAAGATGAAATGCATGCACAAGCATGAATAGAAAAAATGCATACAAAATTAATAACTTGGTTTCTCAAAACTTCATCATAGTCATTTTTCCATGAACATAATCAAAATTTCATCAGAAGTGTATGTAGTTATACATTGCCTCTTGGTTAAGAACCCTTAACTAAATTCCAAAACACATTAACAATGTGCCTCTTGGGCCTGACCTTTTAAACATAAAATAGTATAGTATATAAAATCAACAATACATATATAAACGCAGAGTTAAAACTAGTAACTATGACTAGTTTTATTCCTTCTTGTAGTTTTATTAGCCACCACCATTTTTCCACTAAAATATTTTCACTTCTTAGTTATAGCACCCACCTCATTTTTGGTTTAACTATACCTTCCTCATCACTTTTCTCTTGTTCTGTGCATATGACTTACCCTTTGTGCCCCTGGCCTTATTGTAATGACAAAAAAAGTTTAAATATACAAACCTTCTCACTCTGATATCAAATTACAAGTCAACATGTCCTGACACCACCATATAGCCCCGATATTCATCACATTGTCAAAGAGTTCATAATCATCATGAAATTCTGAACCTAGCTCTATTGAGCTACCAAAAATCTAATTAATTAAAGGTCATCACCTAAACTAAATAGAAATAGAAATTTTCTTTTATCCTATAAACATAATAAAGAAAATTAGAAACTTGTGAGACCCTAGGTATCCCTAAGATCCCTTGACCCAGCACAGACATAAATAACTTTAATCACATAGTCTATGCCCCTGCATCACTAGGTTTATCAAGCATTTTTTAAAATAGAAAAAACAATGGGTAATATATTTCTACATGTCAAGTCTTTAAGCTCATCTAGAACCAATTGTATTCCAGTCTGCAAATTCTTTATTTTCCATGTCGCTTTTGGTTCGTTTCCATGTTTATACAACAATGGAAATGGTGAACACCCATGAACTACTTAGAGTGTGTAGTGAGAGTGTTCCCAACCATGATCGAGTCAATTATATTTAGAGGATTGGTGGCAGCCATTTATCACCCCTTTTCTTTCCTCACATGTCCTAATAGTCCCTTGTTGCTTTCTTTTACATATCTAAGGGACCTAAAGGCCAAAACATGTCAAAATAGCACTCCTAAATTCAAAGAGGGTTCAACCCATGTGTGCATGGAAAATTCACCAATGAGGGTTAAGAAGTGCCTTAACTTCTAGAAAGAAGTTGAACAAAACTTACAAAATTTAATTTTAAGTTTTAAAATGTATGTAAGTGAATGTCATTAAATTGCTTACTAGAGTTTGATGTAATTTACATTATTAATTTTGAGGAGACGTAATTATATACCATGTATATGTTTATAATGATTTTCTTATTGATGCTTTTATTGCAGTTGCGGCTATGGACACAAATGTTGAAATACTTATTGATCTTTCCCACTTGAGAGGACTTAGTACATATTTTAATGGTGGTGACAGTATTTGTCATTCACTTGCACCCAATTTGGATGCAATTGTTGAGACTATTTCATTTCCAAGAAACATAATATATGATATTACATCATATAGAGAAAGAAAAGGACAAGAGTATGCTGATGGGCTTGATTACAATGCAATCAAAAAGTTGAAAATAACCCAAGAGCATATATTTTCATTTTTTAGGGACCCTTGCACGGGGGAAATGCCAAATGCAAATAAGCCTCATATCTCTTTAGAGTGGTAAAATTTTCAGCCATTTGATGATAACTGGATGGACATATGGTATATGTTTTTTGATATGCCACCAGATAACAAAAGGGAAATCCCCCTGTATTTCCTTTGAAACATGTATGCAGAGTTTTTGATGGGTAAAAATGTAAACTATTTTGATATATTATAATTTCAGGAGATCGGTGGGGGGATTCCCCAAAACCCACCCAATTCCAGGCTTCAATACCTTGATCTCCCTATCCTTGCACCTCACAGGAATATTCCTAGGCCATATGTCCCACCTATACATTGTGTTATTCCACATACACGTGATGCATATTTGATTTTGGTACTGGTAGTTTTTTCGTCATAGCACTATGGTTCAACATATGGGTGAGGAAGGGACATATGTCCCTGTTATGGTACATACACCGGGTCCCCACGGTGCAGGACCATCTTCTAGTGTAGTACCACCCACTAGGTAAGTACCACCCACTAGTGTAGGACCATCTACTAGTGCAGCACCATCAACACATCCCCAGCCTACTTTTGTGTCTCACGAGTGCACATCGTGTGGTCGTCCCTGCTATGGTCTTTCATTAGATATTGTCTTCAGTGGATTTTTTAGTGATGTATGTAGACAGTTAATTGTAATAAATTCTTCATTTATTTTCGTCTTTTTACACATATGTATAGTTTGAGCCAATGTATTAATTTTTTGAAGTTGTAGTTGATGCTTTATGCCCACAATGACATCCCAGAGTTTCATGTTACACACTCTACATAGGGGCATGACATTCCATCCACTGATCCCTTGTCTTGTGGAGAGATTCATATAGCACCCATTGTTGTATCTCACACCGAGGTAAACATTTTAAAATTTCAGTTTTTTAATACTTGTTAATTTGTTAATTTCCACATATTGTAGATGTTAGTTCACTAAAGCTATCTAGGTCTCATATTTACAATTATAAACTTGCAGATGCCTCTATGGTCGTACCAACTGACGAAACATCTCGGCTCCACGTAAACAATTAAAAATGACATTTTTTAAATACATGTATGTTCATTGAATCATGCATGTCTAACTACATGAACAATTGCTGACTATAGGCACCAACCGAAACACCTGGACCATTTCTTGGATTTGTATCTCCTCATAGGCCATACGTGAACAAGGGTCATGTGCATATGACGTGGATTACTCCTCACAATAGTCCATTTGTCCACGACCATGGAGCTACTGATACCATGGTAATGTATATCCTTCGATGATATTTCTTGGTTAAATTAAAATATAGTGCATAAAATGTTTTGTTAATGTTTGATTTTCAATTTTACTGCATCAGGAGCCAAATTTTAATATTGAAAACCTCGTAGGGATGGCTGATGCAACATTTAGTGCTGCATCTGCAATGTCAACAAGTCACACAGAGGTACAACTATTTCAACATGATCATTACATAGTTTATTATTGTTGGTGTATGTTTATTCATGCATGTCTAACTATTTTAACATTTGGTGATCGTAGCCACCACCAGCAGGATTTATTGATGCAACCGTCAATGTGGCATTTCCAATAAAAACAAGCCACACAGAGATACAACTATTTGAACATGATCTAGACATAGTATGTTATTGTCTCCTATTGTTTATTCATGCACATGTCTAACTATTTCAAAATTTGGTGATTGTAGCCACCACTAGCAGCAGCAGTTCCTTCCCCCTATGGTTCAACCATGGATGCAACCATCCTTGATGTTCAACCAACAACTCCATCTGCTACACAAGGAACACAATCCCCTTAGTCACAGTCTCTCGCTGATGTGAGATGTCCATTAATGACCAATTGTTTGATGCAATTTCCACGAACATGTTGATAATTGTTGAGTTAATTTAGATATGGTGTTTTATTGAGCTAATGTATTAGTACAAAGTTAGTTGAATTTAACAATTGATATTTAATTTGTAGGATCCAGAGATGCACATTAGTCCTAGAGTTGTTCCTAGAGGATCAACGTTGGGAAAAAAAAAGAGGAGGCTTTAGTTCTGATGTGTCTTCTGGGATATATGTACATTTCGATACATGTACATGTGGCTTGGATTGTTTTGGATACTTTTGGAGACATGTAGATTGACATTTCACTTACATGTACATGTGGCTTGGATAGTTTTAGATAGTTTTGGATACATGTACTTCTGGTTACTTTTGGATATATATGTACCTTTGGATACTTTTGGATATATATGTACTTTTGGTGACATGTATATTGAAATTTCACTTATAAATGAATGATACATTTCCCTTTGAATTTGTTCTTTTGTTTCCAAATGTTCTCGTGTCAATCTATTGTGTTAATTTGTGTGGATTATCTATTACTTATGAATGCACTATGTCAAAATAAAAAACTATTATATTTAAAGGTTTCAATGATCTCACTACATGCACACTAATTGGATATCTAATTAGAAATTGTGATTTTGGATGATCATTACAAGTAAATTCAAAGTTATTTCTCATGTAATGTAATAAATCTAAGTGAAATACAGTGTATTTCAAGGTTTCAATGAACTCACTACATGCACACCAATTGGATATATCTAATTAAAAATTGTGAGTTTGGATTATTAAATTACAAGTTAAGGCAATGCTCAAGTGTAATTTAATAAAACTATGTGCAATACATGCTTCAAATTTCATCAACAACCAACAAAACTATTCAACAAACATCATGCACCCAATGACTAATCAATCACCATTAAAGGAACTACAATAGAATCCAAATACCATGAACCAACTTCGCGAATCAACATGATTTGAAGCAAAAGTCCACCAGATTTGAAAAAGCTGAGTTGGACATTGGATTGATTCTGAGCTGAGTTATGACACTAAGATAAGATTAGGGTTAGGATTGGGGTTTCCCTAGTAGGTTTATGGTTATGGGCTATGCATGTTAAACAATAAACACTAGTTAGGGATACGATTTTCCAAGTTTGGCCCTCATTGGCATGAAATGCATTGTACCCTACTGAGCAAAACCCTAGTTTAAGAAACCACCACATACAAAGGTCATCAGGAAATGGACAGGAAGGAGAGGCCCAACCCTACCTAAAATCCCACGTCATGAATCCAATGGAATCGATGATTTTTCGATCAAAGGCCCGAGCATCGATCTATGGCGAGTTGTAGTTCATCTCCAGATACCGTTTAGGGACACTTTGTGGACTTGTGCCCGATGCACCAAAAATGTCACGAAGCCACAATTTTGAATTTAGTCAACTCCTGCTAGCATGTTTAGGCATGGGAAACATGGAAACACAAACTGCATCTTCACCATCCATGGATTTCCAAGTTTGGCCCTCATTGGCATGAAATTTATTGTCCCCTACTAAGCAAAACCCTAGTTTCAGAAACCACCATATACGGAGGTCATCCAGAAATGGACAGGAAGGATAGGTCCACCCCTAGCTAAAATCCCACATCACGAATCGAATGGAATCGGCAGTTCATTGATCAGAGTTTTGAGCATCGATCTATGGTGAGTTGCAGGTCACCTCTAGATATCATTCATGGACACTTCATGGACTTGTGTCTGGTGGGAAAAAACTTCATGGAGCCGCAATTTTAAATTTCGTCAAATCCTTCTAGCTTTTTTGGGTATGGGAAATATGACAACACCAACCACATCCCCATCCATCCATGGATTCCAAAATTTCTCCCTCGTTGGCGTGAAATGCATTGTCTCCTACTCAACAAAACCCTAGTTTGAGAAACCACTATATTCGAAGGTCATCGAGAAATGGATAGGTGGGAGATGGGCCCCTCAAATAAAATCCCACATCACGAATCCAAAGGAATTGATAATTCATCCATTGGAGGCCCAATTTTTGATCTATGGAGAGTTGCAGGTGACCTCCAAATACCGTTCAGGGACACTTGGTGGGCTTGTGCACGGTCCACAAAAAATGTCATGGAGATGCAATTTTGAATTTCGTCAACTCCTACTACCGTGTTTGGGCATGGGAAAAATGGAAACGCCAACTGCATTCCCACCATCCCTGGCTTTCGAAGTTTGTCCATCGTTGGCGTAAAATAGAGAAACCCTAGTTTTCAAAACCATCGTATTCATAGGTCACTGAGATATGGAGAGGCAGGAGAGGGGCCCCCATAGCTAAAATCCCACGTCACGAATCCAATGGAATTGATGGTTTGTTGATCACATGCTTGAGTATCGATCTATGGCGAGTTGCAGGTAACCTCTAGATACCATTCAAGGACACTTGATGGACTTGTGCTCGGTGCGCAAAAAATTCACAGAGCGGCAATTTTGAATTCCATCAAATCCTGCTAGCGTGTTTAGGCATGGGAAATATGGAAACACCAATCGCATCCCCACCATTTGTGGCTTCCCAAGTTTGACCCTCATTGGAATGAAATGCATTGTCTCCTACAGAGAGAAACCATAGTTTCAGAAACCACTGTATCGGAGGTCACCGATCAATGGAAAGATGGGAGAAGGCCCCCCTAGCTAAAATCCTACATCATGAATCCAAGAGAATCGATGGTTCGTCGATCGGAGTCCTGACATCGATCTATGGCAAGTTGAAGGTCAACTCCAAATACCTTTCAGGGACACTTGGTGGACTTGTGCCTGATGTGCAAAAAACATCATAGAGCCACAATTTTGAATTTCGTCAACTCCTGCTAATGTTTTTGGGCATGGGAAATATGTCAACACCAACCGCATCCCCACCATTTGTGGCTTTCCAAGTTTGGCCCTAGTTGGCGTGAAATGAATTGTCCCCTACTCAACAAAACCCTAGTTTCAGAAACCACCATATAAAGAAGTCACCGAGAAATAGAAATGTAGGAGAGGGCCCCCTTAGCTAAAATCCCATGTCATGAATCCATTGGAATCAATGGTTGGTTGATTGGAGGCCCGAGCATCGATCTATGGAGAGTTGCAGGTCACCTCCAGATATTGTTCAGGGACACTCGATGGACTTGTGTCTAGTGCACAAAACACATCACGAAGCCACAATTTTGAATTTCATCAACTTCTACTAGCATTTTTGGGCATGGGAAATATGGAAACGACAACCGCATCCACACCATCTGTGGCTTTCCAGGTTTGTCTCTTGTTGGCATGAAATGCATTGTCCCCTACTAAGAAAAACCCTAGTTTCAGAAACCACCTTTTTTAGAGGTCACCAGGAAATGGACAGGCAAGAGCGGCCCTCCCCTAGCTAAAATCCCACATCATGAATCCAATGGAATTGACATTTCGTTGATCGAAGGCCCGAGCATCGATCTATGGCGAGTTGTAGGTCACCTCCAAATACTAGATCCTACATGTTAAATTGTTTATGTAATTGTTTTATGGTTACCTTTATGCATTGAACTAATGGTTATAATAAAAAAATTAACATGGTATAAGAGGTGAGCTGTCAAGAAGGAAATTATACAAGCCTTAAAACAAAAAGTGATCATTGCGACATCTTGTTTCCATCATCTTAGTTTTATATATCTGCTAAAAACATTGCCAATATTACCTACTTGAAAAATTAGGGTTTTAGTAGTGTAAGAGAGCCTACAAAGAACTTTGATAGGTATGACCTAAAGAGGTACACGTATGTATTCTAATGTTATTTATATCATGTGAATGAGATCTTGAAATGTTCATATGAATGATATATAGGGTTTATTGATCATATGTAAAACTTGGCATGTTCATTAACTTGACATACAAGAGAATTTTTGGCATATTTATAAACAACATTATGGAAAATTTTGCATATCAAGAACACAAAATTAACATATTCATAAGCAACATACATGGAAAAATTAAAATTATGTAACATACCTCATTATGCTAGATCCCACCTATTATCATACAACCAAGCCCTCTGGATCATCTCCTATAATGATGGTCTCCATTAGTCTCTCGTACTCTCTATCTAGTAAGAAGTAGCATCCCTTAGATGAATTTCGGCTAGGCATTGCTCGTACGTGGAGGTTTATACCAATGATTAAGTTGGTAAAGTGATACACACTTGCACTTGGTTTGTAATTCCTGTAAACATATCCACCCTTCTTTCCTGCACTGTTGTCATGTGTAAGGTATTCACCTTTAACAACCATAGACTTGATTGGGAAGTGGTTGTTTTCATCATCAGTCATGGACATAATGAGGATTTTCTTTCCCTCTATACAACATGCCAACCAGTAATCACCACCCCATTCACTATCTTTTGGAGGCAACCACTGTATATATGTATCCTGCATAATATGATTGTAGGTATATGATCAAATATTTTTCGTGTGATACAAGGCCATTAATGTGAGTTTGAAGACTACGTAAATAAACAAAAAATTGTTAAGGAAATGCATCATACCAGGTTGTACAAGCTCTGAAACATGATCAAAATCTATAGAAATAGATGATTGGTCTTCTTCCAACGGATTTAACTCAACAATTGCACACTGATCAACTGAAAAAGTGATATGTGATCCCATCCATCAGGCCCATCCAATGATTTGCACCCATCCCTAGTGATCCCTGTCACCATCGCAATAAGGAAGGAAAAAACAACCGAGAAGAGGATGATGATGAACATCATGATGCTGAGGATAATGATCATGATTATGATGATAATGATGATGAAGACCATCATGATCAACATGATGATGATGAACAAGAAGATGATGATGATGATGATTAACATGATGATGATGATGAAGAAGATGATGGTTATCATGATTATCATGATGATGAAGATGATGATGATCAACATGATGATGATGATGAAGATGATAGTGATGATTATGATGATGTTGATGATGATGATGAACATGATGATGATGATGAAGACTATGATGATGATAATGATGATCATGATCATGATCACAAGGATGATTATCATGATGGTGATGATGGCGATGATGATGATGATGATGATGATGACAATGAAGATGACGATGATAATGATGATGAAGATGAAGATGATGATGATGTCGAAGACGATGATGATGATGATGACCATGATGATGAAGATGATGATGATGATGATAATGTTCATGATCACGATCATGATCATGGTGATGAAGATGATGATGATGAACATCATGGTGATGATGAAAATGATCATGATGATGATGAAGACGATGATGATCAACATGATGATGATGATGATGATGAAGATGATGATGATGATGATTAACATGATGATGATGAAGAAGAAGATGATGGTGATGATGGTGATGATGATGATGAATATGATGATGATGGTGATGGTGAGGGTCATGATGACGACGATGATCAACATGATTATGACGATGATGATGATGTTGAAGATGATGGTGATGATGATAAAGATGATGATGATGTTGACGAGGATGATGATGATGTTGATGACCATGATGATGAAGACGGTGATGATGATGATGATGATGATGAAGATGATGATGATGATAATGATCATGATGATGAAGATGATGATGAAGAAGAAGATGATGATGATTAACATGGCGATGATGATGAAAAAGATGATGATTATCATGATGATGAAAACGATGATGATCAACATGATGATGATGATGAAGATGATGGTGATGATGATGATGATGAAGATGATGGTGATGATGGTGATGATGATAATGATGATGATGAACATGATGATGATGATGATGAACATGATGATGGTGGTGAATATGATGGTGATGATGATGATGATGATGATGATGATGATGATGATGCTGATTATGATGAACATCATCATGATGAACATCATGATAATGAGGATGATGATGATGATGTTCATGATGATGATGATCATGATGATGAAGACGATGATGATCAACATGATGATGATGATGAAGATGGTGATGAAGATTATCAACATGATGAAGATGATGGTGATGATGGTGATGATAATGATGATGATGATGATGACGACGACGATGAAGACGATGATGATGAAGATGATGATGATGATGAATATGACGATGATGATGATGCTGACAATGATGATGATGAGGGTCATGATGATGATAATCATGGTGATTATGATGAATATGATGATGATGATGAGGGTCATAATGATGATAATGAAGAAGATGATGATGATGATGAAGACAATGCTGATGAAAATTGTGATAATGATGATGATGATGATTATGATGATTATGATGATGATGAGGAGGATGATGGTCATGATGATGATGATGAATATGATGATGATGATGATGATTAATATCATGATGATGAAGACGATGATGATAAGGATGATGATGATGATGATCATAATGATGAAGACGATGATGATTAACATTATGATGATGATGATGATGATAATGAGGGTCGTGATGGTGAAGAACCATGTGCCTTTCTCACTGTCCCTCCCTACCTTTGTATTTCCATCTCTCACTATCTCTATGTGTATGTGTGTGTGTGTATTTCCCCCTTCTCTCTCATACCCTCCGCCTCTCTCTCTCTATCTCTATGTGTGTGTGTGTGTGTCCCTCCCTCACTCCCTATCTCTCAAAACCTCTCTCCACCTTATTTATGATGATGATGATGATGAAGATGATGATTATTAACATGATAATGATGATGATAATGATCTTGATTATCATGATCATGATGATGAATACTATGATGATCAACATGATGAGGATGATGAAGAAGATGATGATGGTCATGATGATGATGATGATGATGATGATGGTCATGATGATGATGATGATGATGAACACCATGATTATGAAGATGATGATGATGAACATGATGATAATGAGGATGATGATGATGAAGACGATGATGATCAACATGATGATGATGATGATGATGATGATGATGATGAAGATGATAAACATGATGAATATGATGGTGATGATGGTGATGATGGTGACACCATCCATCTCTCTCTCTCTACATTTGTGAACCGACACCTTTCTTTCCTTGTGTTTGTTCCTTGTCACCCCTCACATACACACACCACACACCTTCTATCACTCCCTCTCAATATATATTTCCTTCACTCTATCTTCATCCCTCCCCCACCCCCCCTCTACCCTCTATATATTATTATCTCTCACACTCTCTCCACATCATTCTCTCTCTCTCTCTCTCTCTCTATCTCTCTCTCTCTCTCTCTCTTCTTCTATGTTTTCAACTTATCCCTTCTCCTCAACCCCCTATCTCATTATGACCCCTATTATATGTTTTATCGCATCTCATTCCCATCTCTTCAATTCCCCTATCCTTCGCTTCTCTCCTCCAACACATCCTATTCCTACTCTAATACTACATATCTACTTTTCCATTCACCAGTCCATCCTCTCTCTCATCAATCCATCACCCACTTCCTCCCCTCCACCTTATCCCCCTTCACCACTCAAGTCTTATGTACTGCTTCTAACCCTATACGTCTTCAACAACTCTTATCCTCCTAATAATTCTCTCAATCCCCACTCCACGTCAACCTTGGAACCCATAATGTTCCCATTCCATTCATATTTCTCCACTCAAATTTACAACATCCTCCTACGAACTTGACCATTCCCAACCCCCTCTCAACTATTAGCCATCCCTACTTTAACTTCCAACATCTTCCTAGGCCCTTGACCCTTCCCCACCCCCTATAAAATACTATCCATACATTTGATATATTACATATAGTGCTAGATTTTTAGCTCTACAACACGTGTTCATGTCTTACAGTTACATAACACGCTCTTGTTTTATAGTTATATAATGCGCACACATTTTGTAGTTATATAACATGCTTGCATTTTGTAGTTATATAATGCACACATGTTTGTAAATTCTACAAAACGGAAAATGTAATTTGAATTTAAACATGCCAATTCACTTTCTTGCATGTCACCAATAGTCCTACATGTATGGTTTGGAATTTTCTTCGGTAATACCAAAAATGTTGTATGGTATATCGTAAACCATAGCTAATTGGGCATTTCCCCCATTTTCTGAAGAAGTCAGATTTTACACACTTGTTACACTATGATACACATAATCATTTTTTATGAAATCTTAAACGTAAATAGCATTTTTTCTGCAGATTCTAAATATATAATTTTTATTAAAAAATATTATATTTTCCTATTTGTTTTCAATTATATTGTGTGCTTACTCCTTAACTCAAAATACATGTTGTTAGTGTTTTTCCCATAACTTTTTCAATTCGTAGTCATTTAAAAAAAAAGTATATATGGTGCACTAGAAGACACTGACCTCTACATTCTATAAAAAACTCATTTCATGATTATTTCATTACGACCTTCAAAGGTTGTACCCACAAAAGATCTACCATTTTCGAGGAATGATCACTTAGATAATTATAAAAAAATTTAAAATTACTAATTTTATTTTCAAAAAATTGCGTTGCACTAGTGTTATATGTTCTCTACATTCTTGCAAAGTTTTGTATCCAGAAAGCATCTTTTAGTACCTCAAAGGATGCACCCACAAAAACATATACCTTATCATTTGCCTAAAAAAAGTGACTGTTAGAAAAAATAAAATTTGACATAGTTATAAAAAATTTCAATACATAAACCTTATATATTTGGAAACGTGATTCAATTTCCTACATTTAATCTCTTTTACTCTAAGCAATATATTTTGTGTAAGTATCTCAAAAAAACCAATTAAGTTGAGGGATTCCTGATTTTTCAGTTTTCTATTGCATCTAACGTGCCAAAAGTGACCCTCATTAGCTTGCGCTGACCCTTGTGTTTATGTCATTTTTTTTTTAATATTTGGTGCTCCATTTGTGTTATCTAATTTCTATGGATATTATAATTTATTGTTATTTTATTAATAATGTACTAATATTTGACATAATATTATACTTATATGACAATATATTTATTGTGTTGCAACTATATGTTGAGCATTACAAAATAATATATAACATGATTTTTAATAAGAAAATTAACTTGATCATATAATGTTTTGTATAAATTAATTATATATTCAAATGATGAACATAAATAAATCTTGTTTAATTTATATGTCTAACTACAAAAGATCATAACAAAAAGTCAAGTATTACCATGTAATAGTATTATAATGTATGAATATGAACATGCTAAAAGGAGTGTAAATATGAACATCAATATGACCTATCAATTGATCATTCAACATTTTTTTTTACAATATATCACTCTACAATGAAAAATATCAAAGCTTTGATCGGAAGAAAGACAAATACATAATTAAAAGAACAAGTTTCTCTCTCAGTTTTAAGCCCAAAAGTTGCATTCCCCAAACTTATTATTATTAATCATGATGATCTTCATTAGATAATAGAACTTTAGTCCATATTCAAGGAACACATTTTATACCCTCTAAAAATGAGGTTTAAAGTTATCTATTGTTTAAAGAATTGCAATTAATTATTGATGTAACATTACTTTGTTAATGTTAATATTTTTAAAGGATTATGTTGATATAATTTTACATTAATTACTAGAATCTAAATAATTATTATATATTGATAAATATATGAAATATTTTTAGTGAAATACATAACCATGTATTTAGTTTACAAATCAAAACTATGTACCTATTTACAAACCATTAAATAAGGTGAATAAATAGTAAGCATAGATCTAATTTGTTAATGGCTTGATATAAATCCTTATTTTCTCAACTAATTCTATGATAAACTTTAACCTCTTAGAAATATAGAGATGCATAAATTCAATCAAACTTAATTAATATACCATAGTTATTTAAACCCATTATTTTATCCTAAAGAAGATTCCATACGTAGGCCTTCACCCTTAAACCCATCTTTTCTACCTTCTTGCCACTTAAAAAAATGCAAACATTATAACAAAAACATCATAGTTTAATGAAATTATAATTCTTATAAATATAATTTATAACAAAAACATCTCCAAATACAAACATTCAAATGTTGGTGGATAAATTAGAGAACACCTTAATTTTTCTTGTAAATTTCATTGTTAAAGGACATAAATTAATTCATCGTATAGCACCTTAAATTTTCATGTAAACTACATTGTTATTAAGAAAATAAATTAATTCATTGTTATCAATGTCATAAATTAATTGAACTCGGTCGAATCATATAATAAATAAATATTACATTAATCTAACATAAATGTCATAAATTAATGCAATTATAATTCTTAAGATTATTTATAATAAAGACATTATAAAACAAAATCATTATTGCATTATTAGGATAGAAATTAGAGGACATGATGCATAAGCATCCTTCTCTCCATTCAAATTTCAAGCTCAATCTCTAATCAGGCCTAGAAGGAGTATTTAAGGACATCCTTGGGTACATACCTCCCACTTGGCCTCGTGCACGGTCCAAGAAGCCCACTAAAAATGAGAAGTACCAAGTAAGTATGCGAATGCTACCACAATAGATGGTATACACGTCTAACATTGTGCCTGTGTTGATGAGAATTAAGTACAGATACCACAACTTGATTGCATTAGAAGATGTTGTGAACGAACCATATCTGCCAATGGTAGCAGTAGGAGGTGACCCTACATAACGCATTCCACATGACTACGCATGCGTGGTGGACAGAGTCGTATTGTTAGGTTTGATCAACATGCCGCACTTTGGGAGTCCAAAGGAGGTAAACTCATGTGTCAAACAAGTTTTGGCATGCTTCAATGGAGGATTCTTATGGTTGGATAAGCCAGTTGAACTCACGTTGGGAATGATTTTCAAAATTACAGGGCTCCCCAAGGATGAGTCATATCCCTCATAGTATTTACAAGGAAAACATAATGACAATAATATTGTAGTGACATTGAAGAAGTGCTATTCTTTAGAGTGCGATGGGAGGGATTACCACATTGACAGTATCAATGACCAAGCGGTGTGCATCTACACAGGGATTTGGGACAACAAAGTGCTCAAGAAGAGATTCCCCATCCAACGTAACTCAAGGGTGATTGCATGTGTTGAGAAGTGTGCGCAAGGAGTACAAATGAACTGGTCACTCTTTCTCATGAACTAGTTGGCAAGGACACAGTGATAGTGCAGGCGGTCAATAAACCATTTACATACAGTTGGTTTCTTATCTTGATCGCACTAGTGGCTTGGAGAGATCCAAATGAGTATCAAGTCATTGATGTAGAAGTGGTAAATGTACGTAAGGGTGCACAATATCAAAATCTATGGTGGGTAAAAGAATATGAAAGATTGACGGATTGCATGATTCAATTTTGGATCTGTTGGGAAGCATTGTAGGTGGCAGCAGTGAAAGTTCCAAGTTTATCTAAGGAAGCTACGACAAACTGTCAAAGGATTGTACAGTTCGCAATAGGACCACATGCAATTCACATACAAGCGTGACATGACCCAGATAGGAAATGGTTGTCGATGCCTTATAAATGATAAGACACAAATTTGGAGGCAATGGTTAATGATTGGCCTATGGAATGGGGAGAAATAGTTAGTTTGGAAGAAGTATCAATGGGACCCCTAGCAGACGCACCTGTTGATCTCGTGCATAAGGATGACCAACAAAGTGATCAATACTCAAGCCAAGAATTGATAGACACACTTATGGACCCTAAATCAGAATGCATGTTCAACAAGTTAAGAACCAAGAGGAGCATGGAGCACGGTGCGAGTAGTAGCACCGTGCAAGGGATGGAAGCGCAGTTGAATCGGCTTATCAAGACAGTTGTAGATGCAACATATGCATGAGCAATGGAAATGAAAAAATATACAGAGTTAAGAACAAAACTCGATTCATTACATGATGTTGTTTTAAAGAGAGCGTTAGAGAGTGCGACTATGAAGGACCTTGTGTCAATCTACACTAACCTGCGGGTTAGGAATGTTCAAATTCTCCTGACTGTGAATGACACTAGAAGAGAGGACGTGAATACCTCCATTACAAGAATTTTGAGGTCTAAAATGGGCCTCCTAAGGAAAATAATAAAATAATATTTATTAATTTTGGAGGAAGAAATAATAAAACTACTTTTTTTGTTCGTATTTTCAACATATATCCCCGCGTTTTTACTCAAATTTTGAGCGGGAGGGCTCGTTGGAAGTGGAATTAAATTATGCATACAACAAGTACCAACATTGAATACTTTTGATGGACCCCACTACCCAAAAAACAAGAAATATCTGAAAAAACATGATGAGCTCTCCCGCTCAAAATTTGAGTAAAAACATGGGGAGATATGTCAAAAATACGAATAAAAAATGTAGGTTTTTTTTATGACAAATATATTGATTCAACCATTATGGTTGACTTCCTTTATTTAATTTCTATTGTTTCTTGAATTCCAACTCATAAGAAGTTATTGTTGGCACGTTTTCTTGTAAGGCCCATTTTAGACCCCAAATTTCCTCTAATGACTGTAGCAGTTGCAGGACATATCACTGGATATCAACATACTGTCCACGTAGATGTTGGAACACATGCAACGAGTTGCAAACGAGGAGTTGAAAAATAGATGGAAAGAAATAAGTGGCTGATTCTTTCATTCGCAGGAGAAAGTGGAGAAAATACAGAAAGATGTTCAAGAATTACAGTAAACAAAGGAGAATCTGATAGAAGAAAAAGCGCAGGAAACCAACATGTTGAAGCAATAAAAAGAGGAATTCATGGAAAAGATCACCGAGGAGATTACAGAGTTGAAAAAGGAACACAGTCACCTTATGGTTGAGAAGTAACATCTCTTTGAAAGCCGATTAAATTTTGAAGCAGAAGTTGCAGATGCTTTCCAATATGTACTAGAGAGCACTGCAAATATGGGTGAAGTGGATAGAGAAGAGTGGCTTGGGGACATTATTTCCCAGTTACAATGGGATAATAGCATTTTGGATGCTTTGATGCACACAGCCACACCACCATAGAAAATAAAATATAGGAAGAGTTCTATAGAATATCTGGTGACACAGCTCGACAAGATGGAGCAATAGGCGAAGACAATGACAGATGTAACTACGCAATTTTGGGGAAACGTAGTGCAGGATGAGCAGTTGCAGGAAGAAGAATGACAAATGGTGATATTGAAGACATCATTGAGAGTGATGCCTCTGATGGTTTAGATCACCAATTCAGCAGAGCTAAACGAGTTGCAACAATGGGTAGCAAAGGTGAAAGAAAGGAAACAATGACGCAGTGCAAAGCTAGATGATTTTAAATATATTGGAGTGAAACTCTCTCTTTAAGCGGCTTTTGTGCTACAGTCAGCACATGAAGGTAAAAATGACCTCACAAAGAAGATGGATGAGCATCCATTCACACATGATCTGACGATAAGGAAGGAGATAGCTGATAGAGTCAAAGTTTAGGTTAAGAATATTACTCAACAGTATTAGGATTTCAAGAAAAACATCACTGAGTACACCATGTCCAGCTAGCTTGGCTTGAGGGTAAGCCACAAGATTGTGCTGGGGGATTGTTGGAAAGGGGTTTTTGATAAGTTAGTTGGAAAGCATCGTGGATGTTGCGCAAGATCAAATACACCATGCAAGTGGAAGATGGCATGCTAAGCAAAGAATATAATATTATATATATATTGTGTCACCTTTTGTAATTTTGGACCATATTTTGTAGATTATGGTGAACATTTTGTAAAATTAGTTAAGAATTTAGTTAGGAAGTTTTCTAAGTGGACCTTGAATGTAAAGGAGCAAGCCTATAAAAATATGTTGAATTGTAAGTGTTAATCATCTTTGTTGATTTTAGATCTATGTTGAGATCCGATATAGAGAGAACATTATGTGAGCAACCTTGTGGATTATCTTGTTCTGGAGAGAACGTGTTGATCTGTGAACTGTTTTGGTGATTTTTGTGTGGAATTAATATGACAAGATGAAGTTAATATGAATCTTTGTGTTCTTTCATGTTTTCTTGTTTTACTATTTTCTAAGACTCAATGATGAATGCTATGTGAATCTAAGACATCGATCTATGATGTGATGTTTCCCTATTTTAAATGATGTTATTATGTTGGATCTGTTTGAACATCAATATGTTTAATATAGTTATCATTGAATGAAGCGATATGTTGAAGCATGATAATGAATGATTATGTGAATGAATAAGTTGAACGATCTATTAATGTCACATTAAGATGATAAGTTGATGCACATTGTCCTCCTCCATTCTGCAGAAACGTGGTTTCGTCATCTCTCCCTTGAACATCTCAAGCGAGACTTCATTCACTCTATGGGTGTTGCTGGATGGGGTAAAACCTATCTGGGACAGTGCTCAGGGATATCTTGATGGTTTGGTTGAAGATAGAGTGGGAACCCTTGTCAAATAGTTTTTTAGGCTAGGTTTGTGCCAACTGCACATCTATCAATCCATCTTCAATGTTTGTTGGCTCCGCTCCTGTCTCAATTTGATCATTTTGATCAGGGCCAACATTTAAGCGACCCGGGTTCACAATTATCTCAAAATCAAACTCTTGAAAGAGAAGTAGCCAACATCATATCTCCCCCCCCAACACAGGCTTAATGACTAGGTACTTCAAAGCAGAATGGTCTATAATCATCTTGAAATGACCACCCAATAGGTGATGCCTAAAATTTTGTAGTGCATATACCATCACCAGACCTTCCCTTTCTATGATGATATATTTTTTCTCTACCGATGACAATGTTTGACTACAGAAATAAATCAAGTGATTAAGATCTCCTTTTCTAGGTCGCATAAGTACCACTCCCATTGCAACATACGATGCATCCACATGGATGTTGAACTCCTTGATCCAATCATGGAAAACTAGTATCGATGCAGAAGCCATCTTGGATTTTAGTGTGTCGAAACTTCCTTGACACCCTTGAATCCATACAAATGTTGCATATTTCTTCAACAATTTCTCCATGGGACCTATGATTGAATCATAACCTCTTATCAACATGTGACAATACCCTATGTTTCCTAACGTTGCTCTAAGAATATTCACATTCGTAGGTGATAGAAAAGTAAAAATCAATGCAATATTCGCATGGTCAACCAACGGTCCTTCCTTGCAAAGGATGTGACCCAACAACATCCCAAAAAGTGGACATAAAATACACCTCTTTAAATTTAGTGTGATCTAATGTTGTCGACATATTACTAGCATCAGTCACAAGTCTACTAGATGGTCTCTAATCAATCCATAAAATTCCCAGTCATCCATATAAACTTGCAAGAACTTTTGAATAAAATATTTGAATGCAGTGACAACAACCCAAGAAAATATGGCAGGAGCATTATTCAAACCAAAAGGAATCACAGTGTACTGAAAACATCCCCATTCAACGAAAAATGTTCTTTTGTGGCGATTCTCTTTTGCAATCCTGATCTGATGATAAACAACAAATCCATCCATGAAAGAGTACATTTATTGACCTCTGACTCCTTCTAGCACCTCATCAGTGAAAGATGTAAAAATTTGATTGTGTAGACACATGTCATTCAATTTCCTCAGGTCGACACATATCCTGACCTCACCACTCATTTTTTCTAGTACCACCATAGTTCTGATCCATTTCGACTCTTCAGCTAGCTCAATTATCCCAACATCTACCATTCCGTCAAGATCCACTTTGGCCCTTTATTTATATTATGTATTTAGGAGATATGGTTGCTACCTTATGAGTTTCACATTTGGATTCAATGGGACATTCATCTCTCCCAAGTCTCCGAGTATCTCCTTCATCTCAGAAAAAAATTTGTAGGGAACAAATCTTGGAATTCATGCAACAAGTTTGTAATATTTGGCATCATTTCTTAATCCCAGCAGTCCCTGATATTTGCAAATATTGGGTTCTCTTCTACCCCAATATTGACCTTCCTGATCTTCAATGGCTGACTCATTGGATCCGTCGGTACATCTGGTGCTATGATATCCTGACTCCCTTTTGTTTCCGGAATATTGATATTCCTTAGATCATCATCATCCTCGGTTTCTCTAGTCAAATTATAAAATTCCATCATCGACTGCATGTTACAATGCACATGTATATCTATTGGATATGAAACTCGCACTACCTTCAGAACAACATTCCGGATGAGATGCAGTGCATTATTAACATCCCGATTGGCATCTGTGAAACTGAAGGTGTGAGTGAAGCAAACTGTCAAATCCTCCCAAGTAGTGATTTCTCTATGCAGTTCAAGTGACACATGCCATGATCATGACATTTCATTTAATGTGTGAAAAAAGGAATGGATCCACTCCTCCTTTGGTTACGATGCCCATAGGTTCTGAAACTCAATAAAATGCTCACCGATATTGTTTTTCCCATCGTACCTTCCAACATGGTACACTTCTTCATCTCCAAAGAAAATTGTCATTATTCTTCGACACTACGACCATCTAGTGATCAACTTCTTATGGGCTTCCAACCATCGTGCTAGAGTATCCTTTAGTTATTCCTCCAATGCCAGCAACCACTCTCATTCTGACACCTTATCTTTGAACTGAACAATAAACTCAAATAACTCAATCAATCCTTCATAGATTGGTAACTCAATGGTATTAGTCGCTACGTGACATAGTGACTGCATAATCAAGCCGTACTTTCATAGAGACACCTCATGCAAGTGGTTCTATGAGTTCTCTAAACCATTATCAAAGTTAGAAGATGCAGAGCTAGTGTTGCGCCAACTGAGTTCCCCAGCAGTAGTCAAATGGACATAATCTTCAGAAATTTTGTAGACATGATACCATCCTCGTACAACTTCATCTTTCACCGGCTCAATATACCGTCTCCCTTCATTTGGATTCTTTGAAGTGATGTCTCTGATGCCTTGATTCTTGAATGTCATTACACGCTTCTTAAAATTGATTACTTCCATACTATAGTTGGCCCATTCAATCCCTACAAACCTGGGATAGGACCCTCCACTATCAACAACTTCAATTATGTCAAAATCAGCATAGGTATTCATGTCTTCAACTTCCACAACAAGGTGCATAACTCTCCCAATCGAAATTATTCTGGCCTGGTTAGTTGGTTAGGCTATCACAGTTGCATAGGGGACAAACTTAACATTGGGCTCCCCATATTCTTCCATGTATGTCTTGTCATAATATTAACAGATGAGCCTAGATCCAGGATTACTGAATCTACCTCATAGTCCCCAATAGGAATGTTCATGTGCATCTCTTTCCCCTTATTTTTCTCATGAAACTAATGTACTCCAGAATTCTTCTGCCCCTTAGCCAAATGATGCAATAGATTCTCAATCTAGTAAAAAGAATCAGGATCTCTTTGCAGCGAAAATAAACTTTCAAAACACTCTTTCAAGGTATGATGCTTTTGTGATGGCCCTACAACCGAAATGGAATCAAAAGTAGTCATCATTTTGTAGAAAGGTAAATTACCTAGATTTCTTCCTATCACATCGTGGGCTTCAAAAAATGTGTCTTTATCAGCATCAATATCAAACTGTAACTTCTTCTTTCTAGCCAACTGAATTTGTGGAATTGGACTATCATCTCTAGTTTTCACACATTCATGAGTGACGATAGATACATAAACATCTTGAGGTCTAGGATTTGTCAAGATCATTGCAACTGTCAGTCCTTGGTTCTAGTTCATCAGTGGATTCATCAGTTGAGGTACCACCTGATTTAGGTTTTGATTTTGGTTCTGTAACTAATTCTGGTTCTGCAACTGAGTCTGATTCTATAGTTGATTTTTATTTGGCAATTGATTCTGATTTTGTACTTGTTTTTGGCTTTGTAACTGATTATGACTCTAGTTTTGTATCTAAGGCACATTCTTGGCCTGCCACTTCGTGATCAATTGTGGACAGTTCTCAACAGTGTGATTAATCATGGTACAATATGTACATATACACTCCAACTGTGGACAATCCATCTGATAGTGTCCCAATACACCACAATTATAACATTGGACAAGTCCATGACCTCGTTCGCCCCCTCGACTAAATCCTCCTCCTTGTCCTCCTCAAAATACTATGTGGACTCTACCGTGTTGCTGGTACTGCGGTTGAAAAAATTGTTGCTGCAGGGGGATTCAACTGTTGTTGGACATAATGTGTTGACTAAACATACTGCGGCTACTACGAAGCCATATGCATATGATTATATTGCGGTTGTGGTGAAAACTGTTGTTGCGGTTACTGTGGTACAAACTACATCTGCAATTGTTTCTCTGGTACGAAATGAGGTTGAGATGGTGACTGCACCACCTATAGCTACCGCTATTGTACCGGCTCATGATCTTCTCCCTTCACATAATATGAATCATATGTTCTCTCCTGTAGTAGGTCATATGCACGACAATATTTATCTTCATTCCCGATAGATCGACAAAATGTGCAATATAGGTTTTTTTGCTTTGTTACCATATTCTGCATGTACTGAAATTCCTCATGTCGATTCCCATATACTTAACAAATGTGTCACCATGGTACACTACCGCAACTCAAAACGTTCAACGCCCCTCACAGTAGGTAGTTTCAGAATTCTGGGAAATTGTCCTTGGTATTCCCATTTGCACGAGATCAACTACACTAGAGATCTTCGTGTTGTTATTTTCCCTTCTTAATATCTTGCAACTGGAGCATCAAGTTTTCCAAATACATTAGAATCTGATTCATCCCAATCACATTTTAACCAACTAGTGAGGCTTCCAGCTTCATGGCAATCTCCAGAGTCTCGCTCTATGTCGCAATATTTGTGATGCATAAGCAGTAGTCGAATATGAGTTAGAAATGATACAATGAACCATTATTTATGTTGAATTTCACTCAAATAAAAAATAACTCTTTCCATTAGTGTCTTGAATCTTTGATCGAAACCCCAAACAGTTTCATTGGGATACTACTTAATTTACTACAGTTATGTAATGTACTATGCTTCAAACTTTAGTTTTCTGAATTCTACAAAAAGGCCTCTCTTGACTTTTGGAGGTGTCTTCGTCGGATTCCATGTCAGAACTTGTACAAATTTGATGTACCAATCAAGTGTGCAACCTCAAAGGTTTGTTGCCAATTTTCCCTTCTTAACGTCATAATACACAGTTTTTCTTATGGTCCATACTGCCTCACACAGGAACCTGTATTGTACTGGATCCATAGTCTCATTCCCATGGAACAAACCTAACTTCACCTTTTCTCCCACCATTATTGGTCTTCTTCCTACATATTCTAATCTACTACTACTATTAGAGTGTTGCTGGCACATCGGACACGTCACTGTAGTACTTGTGTTTCTTCCTGATTGTGATGTAGTGCACGGAGGTGTGGGTACGTTGCTGCTGGGGATTGATATTTCCTCTACCCTGGGTGTAGTCTAGGATTGATCATCCTCATTGTCACTATAGGGTTTCTTCATCCCATGTGGTGTTCCTTTGTGGTCTTGTGTTTTGATCATAGCAGGACCTTCCCCTATCCTTTGCCTCTTTTCTTGTCGAAACCATGCTCCTCCTCTCGTAAGAACACTTTCTTCCTCGTCTTGTATAATAGTCTCATCGTAAATTGCACCCATCTACCTCATATCATTCCATTTGTATCCTCCCCTTCTTCATGGTATCCACAACCCCCGCACACCAAATTTATACTACTCAAGATGAATCTTCATTGTGCCTTTTTCACAGAAAAGCATCTTAATTGACAATTGTAAATACAATAGGAGCCTACCTCTTGGCCCATCGAAAAATTCCATTTATGCTTCACTATAGGACCTAGTAGTATCAACTGCAAACTTGGTGATATAGCCTTCCAAGATACTATCCATCCAAACATTAACAACTCATGATGCTCTATTTTTGGTTTCCTACAACTCCTAGATCAACTCATGGGTCCAGGACACTTGCTCTCCTCTTTCGAAATGTGTCTTGCGATAGGTGAACTGTGCCAACCACTCGTACAGTATGATCAGGAATTTAGAGAAAAAGTAATCCTGTCAATCATTGTGTATTGACCTTTCTAGCCACTTATCTTTTGTCAGTCCAGGGTTCATATTTTCCTTTATAGCAAATTCTCATAGCTTTTGGTCGAACGTGTCTTGAATTTTCAGCCTCATCAGATGCCACAACATGTCCTCCCATTAGTCACAATAGGGTCCCAAAAATGGAACCATTTGTTGACACAAACCCAGCCAATAAAACCAGTCAACATAGGTTCCCACTTTGTCAATAGCCAAACCACCGCGATCTCCCTGAGCACCGTCCTAGATAGGTTTTACCCCATCCGAGAATACCCATAGAGAGAATGAAGTCTCTCTCGAGATTTTCGAGGGAGAGGTGACAGAACCACATTTCCATAGAATGGGGGAGGACAATATGCATCAACTTTTCAACTTAAGGCAACATTAAGAGATCATTCAACTTATGCATTCACATAACCATCCATTATCATTCTTCAACAGATCACTTCATTCAATTATAATTGTAGTAAACATATTTATGTGCAAACAAATCCAACATAATAACATCATTTGAAATAGTGAAACAGCACGTCATAGATCCATGTCATAGATTCACATAACATTCATCATTAAGTCTTAGAAAAGAGTAAAATGTGAAAACAGGAAAGAACACAAATATTTAAATCAAATTTTTTCTTGTCATATTACCTCCACACAAAAATCACCAAAACAGTTCATAGATCAACAACTACTCTCCAAAACAATATAATCGACAAGGTTTCTCACACAATGTTCTCTCTATATTGGATCTCAACATATATCTAAGATCAATAAAGATGATTAACACTTGCAATTCAACATCTTTTTTTAGGCTTGCGCCTTAATATTCAAGGTCCACTTAGAAAACTTCCTAACTAACTTTTTTACTTATTTTACAAAATGATGACCAATATCCACAAAATATGGTCCAAAACTACAAAAGGTGACACAAAATATATAAAATATTCTATTATTTTCTTAGTGCGCCATCTTCCACTTGCACGATGTCTTTGAGATTGCGCAACATCCATGATATTGCACAACTAACTTATTCAAAACCCATTGCCAACAATTAAGTCATTATTATCAAGGTCATAAATTAATTGAACTTAGCGGAATCATATAATAAATAAATATTACATTAATCTAACATAAATTTCATAAATTAATGCAATTATAATTATTAACATTATTTATTATAATAAAATTATAAAAAAAAATCATTATTGAATTATTAAGATAGAAATTAGAGGACGTGATGCAGGAGCATCTTGCTCTCCATTCGAATTTCAAGCTGAATGTTTGATCACACCTAGAAGGAGTCTTTAATTTCTGATTTGTTAGTCCTCAAACTATCACATTGTAAATAAACCTATGTTTGATTTTATTCTATATAGATGGCGAGTCAATTAGGTAAGTCACTAAGAGGATAAGTGAGTCATTGGTTCAATCGATAAATCATGTAAAAAATACCTAATTAGTGGTAGCGAGTCATAGGATAGATTTGAAGGCTTGTTGTAATTATCATATTAGGATGGTATTAACCAAAATTGGTTCATGAATTCAATTGTATATATATGTAATCCTGTGAGGCATAGAGAGATAGACAGAACATAGGAGATACAAGACATAGATAGATAGGTAAGAGGTCAGTAGGGCCTATATGAGATAGAGGAAAGGCCAATCAAAGAAGTATTAGGCTTACGGAGATCAGAACACAGGTTCTGAGGAAGTTTGTATGTACAGTTCAAGTGTGTGAATAAAAAATCCTATTTCGACATAATCTCTCTGTGTATAAATTCAACTATGTCTGAGTGTGTGAATTCATGAATTCAATGATTATTTAAATCTCTCTTAATGAGTGATAATACTGTGCATGTGAACCAGGGATTTCGAGAGTGGAAGAAACAGAGATCAATTGATTTATTCTATGATCAATCGAAGGAATAGTATGATTAACAAGACTCAGTAAATGGATTATATCTCGAATTAAATTTGTTACAGGTTATGGAGAAAATATCAATCACTGTATGGATCGATGAAATGGAAGTTTAAGTATGTGTTGGTTGGATGGTCGAGATCATAGAAAGAGCATATTTATGGATGACGAGGAATTTCGCAATCAGGAGTTGCAACTAAAATAAACAAGATTCTTGGAAACTGAACATTCCTATGCTTCAAAATCGTGTGGTAGAGATTGAAGCCGGTGAATATCAACTGTTATAAATGTATTTCGCAACTGAATTTACAAGGAGGTTAAAGAAGGAGTTGGACTGTGAAATTTGAAAGTGATCATTGCAAAGAGTATGAGATCAATGGATGAGGTTGATCCCTTAATTAAATCAACGAATATGAGCTATTTCATAGGGACAAGTTGCATGGTCCATAGAAATTATGATGTGCATGAAATTTCTTTAAAATCCGTTTTATGACATTTTAGGTCCACCATCAATCTAGATCTGAAGGTCTTCAACAATTTTACAGACTCAGCTAGTAACCACATTAATAATTAAGATAGTTGCAAAATATTAACTTGCTATCTACTTTGTCCTATTTTCTGTCATTGATAAGAATTGACTAAAGATATGACGGTCGTAGTTGATTTTTGTAGCAAGGTAACATATATCCGTATCAAAATACAGATCGAAGGTCACGATCCTCCCAACAATAGATTGACGGTTGAGAAGAGGTTTGTGGGATCAGAAAGGTAGAAGTTCAAAAGTTCAAGAATAAGAAAAGTAGGATTTCCAATACTAGATTTCAGAAGTCGGAAAGCAGAAAGCATAAGGATAGGATAGGACTAAAACAAGAAGTTGGCGTTTTCTGATTCCAAAGTGCGAAAATGTGAATGTGGAAGTGTGAATGCAGAAGTGTGGATGCAGAAGTGTGGAAAGTTCAAAGTCGAGAAATTGTAAAATGAAGTTTTCTAATTTTGGTAACCCGGTGCACAAGATTGAGGTGCAGAAACTAAAATGAAAAAAAAGTAGGAAAGTGAGGAATCCCACGTGAGGAAAGAAAGGTGTGGATACAGTGATGTTTTGAGGAAGAAGATGAGCAACATCGTTTTGGATATTAAGGTGGACTGTTAAATTTCTTTAAGCTCTGGAAGTCATCAATTTAGGTGACAAAACACACTAAAGAGAGGATGTTTTGTTTAGGGGCATCAATTTTTGTATCAGAGTAGAATAAACATTCTGCGTGAGGATTATCAGAGTAAGAGGTAAATCAACTTCTAAATTTTCAATTCTTTTCAAATTTTAATACTAAGGATTGTGTTGAGAGGGTTAGTCAAGTATTCAGAATTGATTACCGACAGAGGATGAATGGTTAAATTCTATGATTATCCATAAGGGGGTGCATAAGAAATCCTTGAAAGGATTTGTCAGTCTTGTGGATTGGAGAGGAGTATAGAATCTATCATTGGAAAACTTGCATCCAACCGATATAAATTAGAGACAAGAAAGAAAAAGATCAGGAAGAGACTATTTTGCAGTTCATGTTGTAGATAACAGTTATCTTGGACAACTGTAAGAGAAAATGTTTGTTTTTAAAGAAGAATATATTTTGAAAATAGCAGTGGAAATATTTTCAACTAACTGTAGAAGTGAAAAGTTCGAAGGTAAGTACTATTTGATGTTTGTGTTTTCACTCTAGATATATGAATTTATTAGTAGCAAACAACAGAGAAGTTCTTGAGAAGAGGAAAGAGGAAGCAACAATAGAACCTGAGAAATCCAATAAAGGCTAGAGAAGAGTGGACTAGTACATGTTCCCAAAAGAGGAGTGGACCTCCATAAGCCAAGGAGAGAAAAGGAGATGCTCAAAAGTGTTGGGCCTATAAATGACCCCTTTTTGACCACCTTTACCTACCTCTTTTTGCCTCATCTTGCCCTATTATGTACACTAAATAGATATTTTTCCTTCACTCGCTCCCTTAATTCATACATGTATGGTTAATCATTGTCTTATTTTATTAATGATTAGGATTGTTGTAATCAAGGATTTACATCTTAAATTATGCTAACATATGGTGGTTTTATAAAGATAAGTCGAGATGCAAAGGATATAGGTGTAGCGGGCTGAACATGCCAAGAAAGGGATGAACACTCATTGCTGAGATGATCATCATCCATTCCATCATTTCTTAAATAACGTGGTCCAAGGATACTATTCCACGTGAGTTGTACAAAGGTAGCTGTAACAAGATACAACAGATTCGGAGGTAATTGTGTGCCGCTGCTCAAGAATAGCTGCAGTCCACGGAGTATCTTCTCAATTGATCATGATCATTATTTCTGGCTCGAGTAAAAGCCTTCCTATATCTTCTACTTTCATCTTGCCATGACTGTAACACCTTATCGTAATTACAGCAGCCTGAAGATCAGAGATATTCATGGATGCTTGATAATAGTGGGAAGATGCTATAATTGTAATTGTATAAATACTAGGAACTATTCCAAGCCAAGGGTTCAAAAATTAATCAAATTATTGTATCATCTATGACTAAGGTTGTGTGCTCATCGGCAATTTTAATACAAGGAGTTTGACTCTTCAGATCTCGGTGTTCTAACGTGTGTTACTTCCAACATCTCTCTGTGAAGGCTGGGCATGCCTTCCCACAGGGATTGCTGACTTAGTCAGGTATTTTATTTGTTCTATTCTGTGGTTGGATTTTGTGATAATTTCCTTTATTTACAATAAGCTGCAACATTCATCGATTTGTTGTCTGTCATTTGATTAATGAGTAATTGCATCCTCTGTAAACTGCAGTGGTGTGGTGTGCCAGTCGACTGTATAGGTTAACTTTGTTTTATGCAACTGTGTGATAGTTGTGACATCTCTGATCATCCCTAGTTCTTTCAATTGTTGTTTTCTTTAGATCTTTGCAGTTTGTTCCTTCACATTTATAATTACATAATTTAATTCCTATACTTTGAATTTCTAGAATAAGCTGAATTGAGATAGTTGAGATGGATCTTTAGATGGTTTGGTAATTAAGGATTTAACTTGCTGCAAAAGTAATCTAGATGTTATTTTGTGAATCTTTTAATTCTATATTAAATATTGTAATAAGTTACATGTGATTTCATTTTTAAGAGGGTAAACTAGATTAAGTAGATGATGGGATGAGTTATGTTGAACATGAAAGTAGGGTCATTCATTTACAACATCAGCTACTTAGTGTTTAAGCATATACAGTTCGCATTATCCTTGAAATAAGAGACTTACTTGGGTTGACAATTTATATTGAACACTTTGTATGTTGGCTTTAATTAACTTGCATATAGAGTGCCCAACATTTTGTTTCCATTGTCGGGGAGGATAATTATTAGACACCATAGTCATTGCATCGAGTAATTATATTTATTCTTTCTTCTTCAGTTTTTAAGTTTTTATGTTTTGGGTTGCATGAATACAAGAAGGGTACAATGTGACCATCTTATAAATCCTAGAACCCCATAGAACACTAACATTGTAGGTGGTCGAGGCCATGGGAGAAATCCAGAATTGGGAAGAAGAACATTCATTGACGACCTTGATAAGACCAATTATTCTACTGGGGCTCGCTATCAGGAAACACCTATTAGAAGAAGCCCAATTACCCCTAGAGTGGCATCGTCAGTCTCTACAGCGGAGAACACATGAGGAGCTGCAACACCCTCAGATATCCCTCTGGAGGAAGATAGAGTTAATATTGAGGTATCGGCTAACCGAGATTTTATCTATGACATTAATGGGAAGGTTGTGAATGAAGAAGATGAGTGGACACAGTTCCATAAAAAATTTAACGATTAGTGGAAGGACAAAGAGGATAAAATAGAGGAATACATGAGCAACAGACGCGATCTCAAAAATCATGAAGAAGTAATGGCAAAAAACATCATCACGAGGGTAACTCCCCTCTTGAAGGGACGGTTGCTATAGTTCAGTTCCCAATTCAATAGCCAGAAGGGCTAGCCCCCATGAAAAATATATCACCATCGGTGTTTCCTCGCTTTTATGGAAAAGCAATAGAGGATCCAAGCAAATTTCTTTTTGAATTTGACATCTTCTGTCGCAGCTATGACTACACCACCAATGCGCAGAAGCTGAAACTTTTTCCAACCACTATGAAGGAAAATGCATTACGTTGGTTTATGATCCTAGGAGAGGGAATTGTCACTACCTAGGACCAGATGAAATAGGTGTTCCTAGAGAAATATCAGGAGTATTGCAATACCAAGGACAAGAGAGAAGAACTGTTTAAAATGGTACAAAGGGACAATGAAATTCTGGAATATTTTGTTGGAAGGTTTTTTATATAATGTGTAGAGAGATGGATAGACTGATATGGGGTTAGATGTGCTCAAAATAATCCTACTTCGTGGGATTAGGGATTATTTTCTTGACATGTTAAACCTATTAGGAAAGTGGAATATCTCCAGGGAGTCCTTTGAAAATATCATTGAACTGTGCAAAAGATATTGTAGGGGATCTTCGAGGAATAACAAATGGGACAAACAGGGAAAATTAGAATGTGATGTCTTCAATAGAACACAAAAGTCATCTAATGGAGGAGCCACCTGGGAAGAAATAGGCAATCTCCTTGAAAATTTCAAGACAAAAATGATGAGCTCCATATCCTTGGAAATAGATGTCCTAAGGGAGAAACAAAAACAAATAGTAGAGGATCTCACACTTGGTGTATTCTTCCCTAAATGTAGGAAGAACCACCCTTTGAAGGAGTTCCCACTCGAAAAGGTATAAGTTCGTAATTTGTGTGAGTTGAACCATGACACAAAAGAATGCCCTTCACTACCTCAAGTAAAGGTGGTTTTGCAGGAATCAATTCCAGATGTGGAACCGGCTTACTTTATTGCAAAAAAAAAGCCCTCGCAGCCTCGAAATCAAGGTATGACTCCAGAATTGTTTCCATTTTTGAATAACATGAATAATTTGAATAATATCTATCACATGAATACACAATTCCCTTCATCTTATTCTAACCCTCAATGGTACCCCTCTCAACCTCCAATCAAAATTTTTAACTCCTAGAACCCCTGGAGACAGCCACTAAACCAACTAAATTATTGGTCTCCTAGATGGAGAAACTTCCATCTAGGGACCATTTTCCCATATAACCAACCTTCTCAACAACTTCCACATCAAAAATTTCCTCATCAACCATACCCTCCTCAACAATATCCTCAGCTTTATCAGCAGTCGCAGCTACAACTCCAGAATAATGTTGTCCCCAATATGTCAATGCGAGCACAGCTGCCTGATCAACCTAAACCTAACCCAAATAATAAATTAGCCCATCAATTTGAGACTTCCAACATGCCCTCTTACTCAATTAATCATGTACCCTGCAACGATATCCACTTACGATCAGGGAGGGTAGTGGAGCCTATGATCATTGAGGATGTTCCATCCTTTGTGCATGAAGAAAGGATGAACCCACAATATTTATCCAAAAGAGTGACGCCCATTATTTAATATGTTGAAAATCCTACTAATATGACGGATGAAACAAAAAAAGACACATTTATTGACACACAACCTACACAATTGATTAGGGAAGCACCATACCTTGAAATATTAATGTTACCGAAGGTAGTGGGATAACCTCAATTTAACCTCTAAGGATAGTTAAAAAATATTTATGTTAAAATTCCGCTCCTTTAGGCCCTTCAAGACGTACCTATCTATGCCAAAACCATTCGGGATCTATGTACAAGGAAACCAGGAAGAAAACCCAGGGATACTACCACTGTTCATGTCATAGGGAAATTATCTAAATTAATAATGGGAAAACCCTCTTAGCCAAATATGATGATCCTGGGAATCCCACTGTCACTGTGCAAATTGGGAGTACAAAAATACCCAATGTACTAGTAGACTTAGGTGCACCAATTGACGTCATGACCATTGAAATTGTAAGGAAACTTGGGTTCACTAATATCAGGCCAACTCCTACCATTCTAGAACTGGCAGATAGATCCACTATTAAATGTGAAGGAATCTTGGATGATCTCATTATCTCAGTTGATTCTTGGGAGTTCTTGTTGACTTCTTGGTTTTACAACCTAAGTCGCAGCTAGGAGGACACCCATCGATCCTGGGAAGGCCCTGGTTAGCTATAGCTTATGCTTGCATCAGCTGTCATTCTGGGTCTATGACTATATCAGATGGAAACTGAGATAAAAAACCTCACTCTCGATCCTCCAACTCGATCAAGCTTAGAAGCTGAAACTCTGGTATGGATGGAGCCAGGGGAAGAAGAGGGAGTTCAATCATTATTAATGATAGGGAAGGCCTTGACTTTTAAAGATGAAACTGAAGATGATGCCATTAATAATTTCAACAGTGAACCCACTTCTGTCAATAAGAAAATTTCTCAGATCCTGAATGCTACTCTAGGTGAAGAGGAACAAGAAAATATCATAGAGGAGACATTAGTCAGTGATACTCACATAGTTCCAGTGTTGAAAAATTCAAAAAGTGTTCCTATCGAGGTAGAGTCTGGAAAAACCCTGAATATCAATCTCATCCTTACCCCAGATGAACAAGAACGCCTAATCACTCTCTTAAAAAAACATAAGGGAAAATTTTCCTGGGAGTACACAGACATGAGGGGCATCCCTTCTAATATGTCCACCCATCACATTTATATCAAAAGTGACTCCCGGCTTGTGTGCCATCCTCAACATTGAATGAATCCCAATATTAGGGACATAGTGAAGGAAGAAATTTAGAAACTCTTGGAAGCACGATTTATATATCCTATTTCAGAAAGTGAGTGGGTGTCTCCACTTGTGATAGTACCCAAGAAGAATGGTAAATGGAGAGTCTATGTGGACTATAGAGAGCTGAACAAGGCAACACAGAAAGATCACTTTCCCTTGCCTTTCATCGATCAAGTACTCGACACCTTATCGGGGAAGAATTTTTTCTCCTTCCTGGATGGGTTTAGCGGGTACAATCAAATCCAGATTGCTCCTAAAGACCCTGATAAAACTACCTTCACCTATCCCTAGGGAACTTTTGCATATAGAGTGCTTCCCTTTGTTTTATGCAATGCACCAGCCACATTTCAAAGAGATTTGATTGGCATCTTTTTAGAATTAGTTAATGATAGTATGGAAATTTTCATTGATGATTTTACTCCTTATGGCAAGGACTTTGAAGAAGCATTGAAAATTTTGGAAAAGGTTTTAACTCATTGCGAACAAACCTAGCTATCTTTGAGCACTTAAAAGTGCCATATGATGTTGAGTGAAGGAGTAGTGTTGGGGCATTTTATCTCTGCTGATGGATTCCAGGTAGACCCCTCTAAAATCAAGGTAATAAAAAATATACCTACTACTGGAATTCAAAAAGAAGTGCGAAGTTTCTTAGGGGATGCTGGATATTATAGAAGATTTATAGAAAACTTTTCCAAAATTGCCTCTGCTTTGTTTTCATTGTTAATGAAGGATGTGCAATTTACTTGGAATGAGGCATGCCGGACATTGTTTGTTAAACTTAAGGAGAAGCTGTCCACAGATACCATCCTAAGAGGGCCCAATTGGGCCCCACCTTTTCATGTCTCTTCAGATGCCTCTGATACTGCATTTAGAGCAGTTTTAGGATAGAAGGTTGGTCAAGATCCTTATGCAGTTTATTATATTAGAAAAAACCTATCCCCTACTGAACTTAATTATACTGTTACCGAGAAGGATTTTTTAGCCATTGTTTACTCCATTAACAAATTCTGACATTATATCACTGGATATCCTACCTTTGTGCACACTGACCACTCAGCCATCAAATATCTAATGAATAAACCTGTTACAAATGCTGGGGTAACTAGATGGCTGTTATTGTTACAGGAATTTGATATCACCATTATAGACAAACCTGGAAAAGAAAATGTTGTCACTGATTTGTTATCTCATTTGACTAAAAGTGATGATAATTTTCCTATTGAGGACTCTTTTCTAGATGAACACTTATTTGCAGTTTCAGCTCACTCCCATTGGTATGCAGATGCCGCTAACTACTTGGCTGCAGGGAAGCTTCTGACACATTTTTCCAAAAGAGAAAAGAGGAAAATTATTCAACAAAGTGCCAAGTATTGTTGGATAGATGGTCATCTCTTCTACACAATCCATGATCTTGAGGTAAGAAGATGTGTAAGAGAAGATGAAATATTCCATATTTTGAATGCTTTCCATGAGGAGCCTTGGGGGGGACATTTTGTAGACAGGAGGATAGGACACAAAGTGGTGAGAATGGGTTACTATTGGCCGACCCTTTTCACGGATGAAAAAATATATGTCCAGTCTTGTGACAGCTGCCAGAGGATGGGACAACCTAATAGATTGGATCAAATGCATCTTCAACCACAATTGGTGGTTGAACCTTTTGACATATGGGCCTTAGATTTTGTTTGTCCTATGATCCCCCATTCCAGGAAGAAATCCTACATCCTGGTTTGTACTGACTACATGATTAAATGGGTAGAAGTTGTGGCTTCGGTGAAAGCCAATGACCAAGATGTGATCAATTTCCTGTATGGTGAAATATTTACTAATTTTGGAGTACCAAAGGAAGTGGTTATAGATGGAGGACCTCAGTTTGTGTCATATCAATTTGAAGCTATGCTACAGAAGTACCATATTCAACACCAGATAGCTTCACCATACCATTTCCAGGCCAATGTCCAGGTAGAAAGAACTAACAAGGTTATTGAAGCCATCCTTACCAAAATGATCAAGAGCCATCGTAGAGATTGAGCTGATAGACTTCCAGAAGCATTGTGGGAATACTGTACTACTTGGCGCAATACTACAGGTTTCTCTCCTTATGACTTGGTGTATGGGAAAGGTGTTGTCTCCCCCATTGAATTTGAAATCAAGACTTTGAAGACAGCTATGGAGGTAAACTTAGATATGACCAAATCACAGAAGAGAAGATTGAATCAATTTAATGAACTTTATGAGAATCATTTAGCTGCTATGGATTAGACATTATTAATCCAGCAACAGAGATCCAATTGCCATGACCGATTCATCAAAAAGAAAGTCTTCTGTGAAGGAGACTAGGAATTATTATAGGATTCAAGATTCAAAAGGGACTTCAAGGGTAAGTTACCCATAATATGGTTGGGCCCATACCTGGTAGACAGAGTATTTGATAATGGTACAGTCCGCCTGGTAACTGTTGATGAGAATCATGCACCATTATTTTCTAATGGTCATAGACTGTGACTGTACCATAAGCCCATTTCAAAATATGCATTCACTTCATAGATTACTGCTGATACGAAATACCAGTTAGAACAAGGGCAGGAATATTTCTCTGCCCTAGTCAATCCTTAGATAATCGATGTAAATCTTACATAAAAAAAATTGTACATAAATAAATTGATATTTTTACTATTATTTTTATCTTTTTCTTTTGCACTTGATCCATTTTTTTTAATAAAATGTGTAGGGAGGTGCCTAAGGAGAAGTGGTCATTATCAGTACTATCAACCAGGGTCATCCTTCTATAACTTCCTGCATCAGAAGAAAATTCCTTAAACAAGTTTGTTGTGGCTGCAACACCGTAAAAATCTCGCCCTTTATCCCATTCTGCACAGTTGCAACACCGTCAAAACATTGCCTATTTTTCCATTTTTCTATAGATGCAACACTATAAATTCCCACCCTTTATCCCATTCTATGTGGCTACAACACCATAAATTCTTGCCCTTTATCCTGTTCCCCGCAGCTTCAACATCATCAAAACGTAGCATATTTTTCCATTTTTCTGCAGCAGCAACACTGTAAAATCCCACCTTTTACCCCATTCCACATAGCTGCAACACCGTAACTCAATGCCTTTTTCTGATTCCAATAGCTGTCACACCGTTCCACTTTTGTTCATTTTTACCTTTTCTGGCAGCTGCGACACCATTCCATTTTTACTATGTTTACCTTTTTCGGCAGCTACCACTCCACCAAAACTAGCTGATTAATTTTTGTATAATTCACGACCGCGACTCTGCCAAACTGCTTGATTTCTCTATGATCCACAGCTATGAATCCTCCATTATTTGCATAACTCTTTGCAACCTTGGTTAGCGACTTCTCTAGATCTGGCCTCAATTTCTGATGCCAGTGATTCGGATTTACTTCACAGTTGTCATTATGTTTCCAACAAGATTGACACAATGGTTTTGGTCCGCCAATAGAAAAGGTCATCACAGCGTGCCTGGAATAATGATTAAATTTAAATGGCTGCACTTCACATGCTTTACTATTTTCTAAGGTCATCATTCATCGCATATTTTTGAAGGTATGGTTCTGATTATTAGTTGATTAAGCGTTAACTAGATTTGACAACATTAATCATACCTTCCTTTCTGTTCCCATTATTACACCTGCATACTGTTAATTGTCCACTCATACGAATCAATGTCCATTTAATTTACCTCATAATCGCCACCTTTCCTAATTTGGGATAAAATTCCAAACATTTCCATGCTCTGAAACTTTTGGAATTTACCCAACTCCACTCTCAGTTGTTCATGCATACTTTGTGCTTTAACCTCCATTGTCGGGACCTATAATCTATCAAAATGATAAAGTATTCTAAATTCAAACAAACATGGGCATCCCAACTCGGCATGTGCCTCCAAATACACGAGAGCTGTGAAGAAATGCTGAAGTTTTTGTTGTTTTTGAAGCTGCGGGATGGACTGAATTCTTCCAACGCCTGAATGAGTTTCATCAAGAGAAAGCTCTACAATTTTCCTTAAATCTTATAGAAACCCACTCATAGGTTTGAGGGTTACATATAGAAGTCTCTGAAGCAATAGTGGCTGAGGTCACTAGCCTTCCTCAGGTGGGAACAACCTGGTTTGGTCAAAGAACCCCAATGCTGCTGTAGTATAGGATTTTCTGATAGAAGGGGAGCAAGTTTGTCAGTCAAGGATAGGGATAGAATTATAGTCATTGCCTCAGTGATGGGACCAAGTAGTAGTTTTCCTCAAGAATTATATCACCTGTGAAGGTAGGTATCAAACTTTTTATTACACTAAATTTCATCTCTGTCATAGGGCCTTACTGAACATTCCATTTTATCTATTCAATGACCTACACCATATGTCAGGGTTTGTTAGAATAGCCAAGCATCCCAAATCCTCCCTTACCCACCATGGCCTAATCAAATTAATAATTTTACTGGCCTTAGCTCAACGGAAGAAAACCTGGTAGTAATTCACAAGTCAAATTTAGATCAACCAGGAACCCTCCCTTTTGCCTGGCATTACAATAGAAGAAGAAGTATAAGTACTTGTACTTCTGGGGTCTGTTCAAAACTAAGAGGAGCCTGCCGATGAACAGTTGGGGGGAAATGAAGAGCAACAAGAGGATCAAAGTCCCTCCAATTTAGTTGGGGGGGGGGTGGGTGTTAGTTTTTCAACCTTAAGCTATCATTATTAAAATCTTTAACTGAGAGAGTAACAAGTACAACAATCAAGCACATGAGACAATGAACACAGTGTTTTTCCTCAGGGAAACCATAAATGGAGAAAACCCCACAACTTCCTCAGATATAGAATCAACACCAAAATAGTAAAAGCCCAAAACAGTAAGTGATCTCCTGATAGCATTAACCTTCTTCTTATCTAGCCCCAGTGTCTTCTCCTTCCTCAACTATGCGCTACACTTGAGTGTGTATGAATTGTGTGATAAATAGAGACTCCAGTTCTCTATTTATACTAATCCTGACATGACTAAAACCCTACCAAGGTTGACCTCTACTAGGAGAGTCTAATGACCCTAGTTCCCTAGAACTGCGAGGAATTTAACCCTTAGACAATCAAAGGGTTACCCACAATGACTTGACATGGATTGTTTACATTATTGATCCTCCCGATCGTAACATTAGGGAATGACAACATGACTCAATTACATTATAGATACATCCCAGAATAAACATTAGGTTACAATACATAAGATACATAGATGAATAGATTTTGAAGTTACAAATACATCAACACTCCCTCTTAACTAGGAAGGTATTCTTTTGACACAATTTTCAGTACTGGTCTTCTTCTCTGTATTAGCTGGATCATCTCGTCATCTGCATATCAAGCCTTCTAAGTCTTTAAGTCATCTTGTTCTTCAAGTCATCTTCCTCTTTGGATCTGGATCATCATGGGACATCATCACTGGATCTGGATCATCATTAGGTATCATCACTCGATATGGATCATCACTACTGGATCATCATCACTGGATCTGGATCATCACTGGATCTGGAACATCACGGGTGTTATCTCATGATTCTTCTTGTCATAGGAAGTTCTACAGAGCTATCCCTTTTTCATGCTAGTTGTAGGCCTAGCCTCCATGTAGGTCTTCTTCAGCACTTATATCTGATCAACACATGATCAAAGAAAGGCTCATCATTTCTCTGATCAACACATGATCGAAGAAAGGCACGCCCAGCACTTACATCTCACCTAGTCATGAGAAAGGAATGCCCATCACTCACATCTTATCATGTAGGAACCAATCCTATAATCATATCAAAAAGTCCCAGCACTTACATCTGATCTACACATGATTGAAGAAAGGCTCAACATTTCTATCTGATCAACACATGATCGAAGATAGATACTGCATTTACATATGATAAACACATGATCGAAGAAAGGCACAACATTTCTATCTGATCAACACATGATCAAAGATAGATACTACACTTACATCTGATCAACACATGATCAAAGAAAGGCATTGCACTTACATCTGATCAACACATGATCGAAGAAAGGCACATCACTTATATCTAATCAACACATGATCGAAGAAAGGCTCAACACTTATATATGATCAACACATGATCGAAGAAAGGCTCTGCGCTTACATTCATCCAGGCTGGAACACATCCTACCACAATGATGAAAGGGCTTGCACTCATATCTGATCATGAGGGAACACATCCCAACAATCATATTAGAATGGCCCCCAGTCCTCGACTAAGCTACCTAGTAACTAACCAGGTGCCTCCATTCTCCTAGAGAATGGCAGTTGCCCTTACATCTGTTCTACTCGACAGAATGGAAAACAATCACATCTGACACGGGAGGAAATTAATCCTTTAAGCATGACATAATGGTTCAACCCTTAAATCTGATCAATTGCGAACACATCCCTCTGTCACATCAGAATGGATTCTCAGTCCTAGACTTAGTTTTCCTGGTAACTGACCAGGTGCCTCCATTCCTAGAATGGCAATGGACCTTACATCTGTCCTACTTGACAGAATGGCCAACACTCATATCTAACATGGAAGGAACCAATCCTCTCACCATGACAGAATGGCTCAGCCCTTACATCTGACCATGGAAGGAACCAATCCTCTCACCATGACAGAATGGCTCAGCCCTTACATCTGACCATGGAAGGAACCAATCCTCTCACCATGTCAAAATGGATATGAGTCTCATCATTTTCTCTTGGAGGAAACCTCGATCTAGAGAACACCAAGCTTCTCCCTAAAGTACTCAAACTTCATCCTAGCCAATGGCTTCATCAATACATCAGTTATTTGTTCCTCCATCGCAACATACTGGAGCTTCACTGCTCCCCTCTGCACCATATCCCTGATATAGTGATACTTGATCTCGATATGCTTCGAATTGTCATGGAACACTGGATTCTCTGACAACTTCACGCAACTCTGGTTGTCACATTGTGTGCAAGTAGCATCCAATTGGAGATCAAATATATCAGACAGTAGCTTCCGTATCCATACTACCTCACAACTAGTTGAACAAGCTACGACATACTCTGCTTCAGCTGTACTCAGTGCCACACAGGATTGCTTCCTGCTAAACCAAGAGATCACACCTGATCCCATACTAAAGCAACACCCTAAAGTGCTCTTCCTTTTGATGGCACTACCTACCCAATCTGAATCAACATAACCCTCTAGGTTAATATTTTGATTCACACGTACTTGAGCCCATAATCAATTGTACCCTTCAGGTACCTCAGAATATGATTTGCAACAATCAAGTGAACATGTCTCAGATCTGTCAGGAACTGGCTCAAGGTGTTCACAGCAAAGGAAATATCTGGTCTTTTGTTCGTCAGGTACATTAATGACCCAATCATCTGATGATACATCGTAGCATCAATCAACTCTGATGAAGCATCGTTCAATAGCTTCAAGTTTGATGCCATAGGTGTGGCCATAGCCTTGCAGTCCATCATCCCAAACCTCTTTAGGATCTCTACTGCATACTTCCATTGTCCAAGGAATATTCCATCTGCACTCTGCCACACCTCCATACCTAGAAAGTAATGCATCATCCCCAAGTCCTTCATTTCAAACTCAGCAGCAATCTTTTTCTTTGTATCAGAAATCAACCCATCTGTACCTGTCACAAATAGATCATCTACATATAGTAGAACCATCACTAGGTTTCCATCTTCAGCCTTGTAGTAAAGGTTGGAATCTACTTTACGCTTTGTAAAGCTCAAAATGGATAGAAAACTGTCAATTCTTCCCTACTAGGTCCTGGGTTCCTGTTTCAAACCGTACAGGGCTTTCTTCAATCTGCATACATGAGACTCTCTGTCATGTGTCTCAAAACTGAGTGGTTGTTCTACATACACTTCCTCTTCTACTACACCATTCAAGAAATAAGTCTTGACATCCATCTGGTGTATCTTCCATTTCATCACTGCAGCCAGAGCAAGTACTGATCTGATGGAAGTGTATCTAGCTACAGGTGCAAAGGTTTCTTCATAATCTATTCCTTCTTTCTAAGAGAAACCTCGAGCCACAAATATATCCTTATACTTTTCAATGCTACCATCTACAGCATGCTTGATCTTGTAGATCCATTTGGAAGCTACAACTGACTTCCCTTATGGTCTTGGGACAACATCCCAAACATCATTCTTCATGATCAATTGATATTCTACGATCATAGAATCCTTCCATTCTTTCTGTTCTACTGCTTCTTCATAACTGGAAGGTTCTTTATCAAAGAAATCACATAGTAAGGCTACATACCCGAAGCAAGATTTGGTCCTCTTTCTTTCTCTGTGATTCTCTTCTAGAGCCCCATATTTTTCCATACCTTGGATAAGTTCTTGCACCCAAGCAGGTTTCCTCTTATGAGGATTCTTCTCCAAAGGTGGGTCTACAGGTCTTTGTGGTTCTTAAAAATCTTGATCTTCTTCTTGAATTTCTTCGTTCATGGTTGTATCATGATATCTGGGTGCTTCTGCTTCTTTAGGTTCTTCAGCAGGTATCTTTTTGGATTTGTTGTAAGTTTTGTCTTCATCAAATGTCACATCCATGCTGATGTCAATATTCTTGTATCCTTGGAATTCTGGAAGACCTTCAACAACTTTGCTTGCAATAGGTAGTGCTATGTAATGCACATGTGTAATCCTTCTATGCCAAAGTTCACTTGGATCTACTGTGTCATGGACCAATGCTTTTTCTAGATGGCCCTTCAATTTGTACAAACCTTCTTCTTGTTCTCCAATCACCACCACATCATTGATAGTCTTTCCTCTTGGCCACATGATGACTTGACCATCTATGAATGCAACCCTCATTCCTTTTGCATCCAATGCTGATATGGAGAGAAGGTTCTTCTTGAGTCCTGGCACAAACAATACTTCCTTCATTGTTAGAGACTTTCCAGAGTCTAATTTATATGAAGATTCCCGACTACCTTTTAATGGATATTGGTAGTCATCTCCTAGCTTCACCTTGTGAGGTGATTCATGTTCTAACAGTATCACAAATGATTCCTTGAATCCAGTGATATGTTTGGAAGCTCCACTGTCTATAATCCAATCATCACTTCCATGAGTAATGTTACCTATGAGAGCGGAGATCAGAACATATTCATCCTCGCCTGAAGAATCTTCACTTTCATATATGGTTCTTTTCTTTGAGGGTTCATCATCCTCTGCAGCATGAGCATGATGTCTTCTTTTGTTCCTCTTATTCTTATGAGAGTGACCCTTGTTCTTAGGACAGTCTTTTGCAAAGTGTCCTCTTTCATCACATGCATAACATCTCAATTTTGATAGGTCCCTTCTATTGTTATCTCTATGATGAGGATCCTTACCTTTGGAGTAATGAGATCTTCTTCTGCCTTTCTTGGAGTGAACTGTGAGAGCTTGGTATTCACTTCCCATCTTATCTTCTCGAGTTGCTATCCTTGCTTCTTCTTGAGAAAATTCTTCCCATAGTTTGCTAAATTTGACTAACTTCTTTCTGGCATAGATTCCTTGGATGAAAGAATCCCATGACCTAGGAAGGCCATTCAGTGTTTTCATCAAAATCTCTGCATTCTCCACTTCTTCATCCACATATTCCAATTGTTTCCTGATTTGAGAAACCCTTGTGAAGTAAGACTGGATGGTCTCTACATTCTAAATCTTCACATTCTTTAGATAATTCCTTAGAGTCATCTTACGGTTTATGTTCTTCCCTTCAAAAAATTTGGTTAGCGCATCAAACATAGCTTTAGGTGTTTTGAAAGAGGACACCTGAGGTATAAGGTGATCCTTGATAGAATTAGCAATGATCCTCTTTTCCATAACCATCTTTTTCTTATGTAAGGCCTTTTACTCATCTCCCTTTTGAACTAGAACCTTCTCATGGATGTAGGAGTCTAATCCATTCTCTTCCAGGACCAGGGAGATCCTATACTTCCAGGCTCAGAATTTATCAGCTCCCTCAAGCTTTTCATCAAGCTTGGTATGATGAGACGTCTTAAACTCAGAACCTCAAATGGAAATACAAAATATTTAGATCTTACCAGGTCAAGATGTCAGATTTGGATTTGGAGCTGAAATCCTGTAGTATTGGAACAGGAGCAAATTAGGGTTTTGCTTTTTCGGAGATCTATCCACCCAAATGCCTTGAAATTTGTCCCTAACTTTGATTTTGGGGAGGAGATCAATCCAGGCCTAGGCTCACTAAAAAATTCCTCTTTTGTGAAAATCCCTAATTTTCGGTAGTAGTGTCAGGTCCAAAATTGAAATACCTCAGAATTGGATTTTTCTTCGACAAAAATATGTACCCTAAGGAGGAGAGTTATTCCACCTTAATTTTTGCTGAAAATTTGTGGAGGAAGATCCAAAAACTAGGAAACCCTAGTTCCCGTAGCTACACAGTGTCTTCTTCTAAGGTTAGCTCTGATACCATGTTAGTTTTTCAACATTAAGCGAGCATTATTAGGATCTTTAACTGAGAGAATAACAAGTATAGCAATAAAACACAAGAGACAATGAACACAATGTTTTTCCTTGAGGAAACCATAAATGGAGAAAACCCTGCAAGTTCCTTAGAGATAGAATCAACACCAAAATAGTAAAACCCCAAAACAATAAGTGATCTCCCGACAGCAATAACCTTCTCCTTATCTAGCACCCGTGTCTTCTCCTTCCTCAAATATGTGCTACACTTGAGTGTGTATGAGTTGTGTAATAAATAGAGACTCTAGTTCTCTATTTATACTAATCCCAACATGACTAAAATCCTACCAGGGCTGACCTCTAGCAGGAGAGTCTAATAAACCTAGTGGCCCGGAACTATGGGGACTTTAAACCTTAGACAATTGGAGGGTTGCCCACAATGACTTGACATGACTTGTTTACATTATTGATCCTCCCGATTGGAACATTAGGGAATGAAAACATGACTCAATTACATTATAGATATATCCCAGAATAAACATTGGGTTACAATACATAAGATACATAGATGAATACATTCCAAAGTTACAAATACATCAACGGGGGGGAATGAGACTAGATCGAATGATCAGTCAGAAGACCAAGTAGAAGGATTGGAGGAAAATGCACAAGAAAACCATGTAGAGAGATTAAATAATATGGAATATCTGATAGTAGAGGCTGAATCTGGAGTAGCATTAGATGTTGTGACAACTAAAGCCGAGGATGTTAGAGCCATGATAACAGAAGAAAACCCAGAGGTGTTGACCATTGAATCTTCCCCTGAATGGGGAGGAACTATGATTGAGGAAGAACAGGAAAATGCTGAGACAGAGGATATGCCTTCCACATCAGCTGCAAATTTGGAAATTATGGCACCACAGAGGAAAAGGAGGAGATCAAAATAAGAAATACAAGCATCACCACCAATAAGATGAAAAAGAACTAGGTCACTTACAGCAGCTAAAGAAGCATGAGTAAGATGGGAAACCATAGAAGCATAGATTGAATTCCCCATTTAGATGCCTAAAGAAAATGATGCCCCACAGGAACCAGCTACAGAAGAAGCTCAAATTGAGGGACTTCTATAAGAAAATGGTCTATTAAAGGAGGAAGTACAATCACTTCAAAAAGAACTACAAAATTGGAAGGAATCATGCAGGAAGTAGGTGGAAAGGAAGTTGCACACATTGGTTGAAGCTCTAGACCAACCAGAACGATCAATTCCTGTTGAGGATGGTGAGGAAGAAAGAGTGGTCTGCCCTATGTGGAGAAATTTTTAACCAGTCATGCTACAAAGTCATAGCTTGTGCCTTTGTGACACAACAACCCGTACCTACAGCTATGGAAGAACAAGGACAATTTGATTGGAAGGATGGTGAATCTCCCCAAGAGAAACTACAACAAAAGGAAGTAGTAGATAAACAGGGTGATGATATACAAGAACCAACATTTCCGAATATTTATGTTGAAGTTTCCATTCAAATTTGGACAGGTGAACCAGAGGCTAAGATTATTCCTGATTTTATTGAAGAAGTATGCACCGTGACTCCTGAAACTTCTCAGGGAACAAAACTAATATAGATGGAACCTTAGCAGCAAAATCATGATTAGGCTGAACAAGGTGCTGATTCACAATAACCAACATCCCTAAATATTCTCATTGAAGTTTCCACCCAAATGGGGGAAGATGAACTAGAGATTGAAAATATTCTAGAATTTAATGAAGAAGTCTACGCTGTGACTCCTAAACCGTCTCAGGACATAGAGTTAATAGAAATGGAACCCCAACAGCAGGAAAATGAGGAAGTTAACTAGGATGTTTCTACACAAGAGCCAACATACCTAGAAAATTTTGTGGGGACTCTTAGGAAGCAACAAGAAATAAATCATGGAATGGACATCATTCCTGATTTCGATTTAGGAGAGGATAAACAAATGCAATCACAATCCTTGGGGGACACTGAAATCCTTGAAGAACATATCCATATTGCAAAAGGCATGGAAGAAACTCTACAATCCTAGTAGCATGAAGAAATAGAAGGGTAGGGATCTGTTACACAAGAACCAGCGGCCTTGCATCCCCCTGTCATAGCTGCAACTGACAATCAGGAAGATAGGGAGATCAAAATTCAGGAGGAGGTTGTCACACAAGAACCAACACCTTCACAATCAGATGCTGAAGTTTCTATAGGATAACTCCAAAGAGAGGATGTTGTTACACAAGAACCAGCATCTCCAGAAGTTGATTTAGAGGCACCTATGGTTGAAGTTGCTATAGGAGAAATTCAAGGAAGGGATGTTGTTACACAAGAACCATCACCCCCAGAAGTGATTTTAGAAGTACAAGATGTTCAAATTGGAAAATCAGGTCATAAGGTATGGGCTCAACTTCCTCAAATATTTGTCAATTTGGATTCTAATAATGAAGAACATGTTGAAGATTACGAAATCCTGAAGCTGACAAAAGAACTCTCAATCTTGAGAATGGAAGTGAGGAAGTGGAGGAGTCAGGTGGAGAGATATCAAGAAGGGATGGTTTCTCTTGCTAAACATAGGAATACCATCAAGGAATTGAAGGAAAAGTGGGCAGAAGAACTCATGTCCTAGAAATTCCATGGGGAAGAGTTACAGAAAGAGCTAAAGGAGCTGAAAAAGTTCAAATCCATCTAGGTGGAAAAAGATCAGCTGTATACTCTTTCTTAGGAATTGTTGGGTACCAAAGTACCATCCTCTTCTTAACCTGTGTTTTTATTTCAGTAGTTCATTTGGTTTAAACTGAGGGATGTAAAAGAAGGGAGATCATATGAAATAGCGACCTCAGCTAAATTCCTGGAAACATTTATAGAAAGTGACTTTGAGGAGTAGAATTTGTTGTGTGAGATTTATTTGCATGAGTTGGCTTGTCCTTTGGACCACCATTCAAATCCTATCCCTTTCTGAGGTGATGTTCAACTGAGGGATTTTGCCTCCTTTGTGAGTAATCATGTTGAGTCAGAAAGATCCTTCAAAAATTTCTCTCACAGTGAAGCCCACTCTAACCTTTGGATTTGAAGTGAACCTCTGAATCCTCGTATTCTCCTTACTCGTCATCAGAATGTACTCTTGTGTCCCATCCAAACTCAACAGATAATGGAACTCCCAGGAAAGGTTATTTCTACTTGTCTCAGCTAGATTTCCAAGAATCAACGATTGGCTTTGGAAGGTAGCCAACACAGATGGCAGGTTGCCTCTTCAACCCTAAGAAATAGGGATCCCTACTCTTACAAGAATTTTGAACAGGCACTTTCCAGGGTTGACTGATATGTTGGATGCATGAAGGAATGTGGGGTTAATTGGCTGGGACTCAAATTCAAATTTCGTCTCATCTGGTGGCTAGGAAAACCATACATGGAATACTTCTCATTAACAAGGGAAGAAGAGAAGAAGTGTTGGAGATATTGGGTTTTCCATAAGGGATTCTTGGAAAAACATGGAATGCCTGAATTCTTATACAAATTTTCTTCTTTCCATGAATGAAGTACAATACCAGATTCGGATTCAGAATAATGGTGGTTGTTGCATGGGGACATGCAATAGGATAGTTGGGGGGAGATGTTGGGCCCAGAAATGACCCCTTTTTGACCACCTTTACCTACCTCTTTTTGCCTCATCCTACCCTATTATGTACACTAAACAGATGTTTTTCCTTCACTCAGTCCCTTAATTCATACAGGTATGGTTAATCATTGTCTTATTTTATTAATGCTTAGGATTGTTGTAATTAGGGCTTTACATATTAAATTATGCTAATATATCATGGTTTTATAAAGATAATTTGAGATGTAAAGGATACAAATGTAGCGGGCCGAACATGCCAAGAAAGGGATGGACATTCATTGCTGAGATGATCGCCATCCATTCCATCATTTTCCAAAGAACACGGTCCAAGGATACTATTCCACACAAGCTGTACAAAGGTAGTTGTAACATGTTGAAACATATTCAGAGGTAATTGTGCGCCGCTGCTCAAGAATAGCTGCAGTCCATGGAGTATCTTCTCAATTGATCATGATCATTATTTTTTGTTCAAGTAACAACCTCCTTATATTTTCTGCTTTCATCTTATCATGATTGTAACAACTTATCGTAATTAGGGCAGCCTAAAGATCAGAGATCTTCATGGCTTCCCGATAATAGTGGGAATATGTTATAATTGTAATTGTATAAATACTAGGAACTATTCTAAGCCAAAGGTTGAAAAATTAATAAATTTATTGTATCAGTTGTGACTGAGGCTATGTGCTTATCTGCCATTTTAATACAAGGAGTTTGATTCTTCAGATCTCGGCGTTCTAACGTGTGTTACTTCCAACATCTCTCTCTGAAGGCTGGGTCCACCTTCCCACAGGGATTGTTGAGTTAATTAGGTATTTTATTTCTTCTGTTGTGTGGTTGTATTTTGTTATAATTTCCTTTATTTAAATTAAGCTGCAACAGTCATCGATTTGTTGTGTGTCATTTGAATAATCAGTAATTGCATCCTCTATAAACTGCAGTGGTGTGGTGTGCTAGTCGACTGTATAGGTTAAATTTATTTTATGCAACTGTGTGATAGCTGTGATAGCTCTGATCATCCCTAGTTCTTTCAATTGTTGTTTTCTTTAGATCTTTGCAGTTTGTTCCTTCGCATTTAAAATTACAGAATTCAATTCTTGTACTTTGAATTTCTAGAATAATTTGAATTCAGATAGTTGAGATGGATCTTTAGATGGTTTGGTAATTAACGATTTAACTTTCTGCAAAAGTAATCTAGATGTTATTTCTTGAATATTTTAATTCTAGATTAAATATTGTAAGAAGGTACTTGTGATTGCATTTTTAAGAGGGTAAACTAGATTAAGTAGATTATGGGATGAGTTCACATGAACAGGAAAGTAGGGTCATTCATTTACAGCATCCACTACTTAGTGTTTAAGCATATATAGTGCACATTATCCTTGAAATAAGAGACTTCCCTAGGTTGAAAATTATATTGAACACTCTGTATGTTGGCTTTAATTAACTTACATATAGAGTGCCCAACAAAAAGCTTCTAGTGAGAGGACCAGTGATACTGAAAGGAAGAGTTCAAGGAGAGATAGCTTGTTGAGGTATAACATACAAGTATGGAGACTTGTTGGAGACGAAGGATTAGTTACAGTCCACAAGTGAACATGGTGAATTTCACAAAAGAGGAGAAGGAGAATGAAACAATGACTAATGGAGGTCATTGCATGGGTTCATAGAAAAGCCACATCAAAAGAAAGAAAAAAGAGAGTCAAGACTAATGTAACAGAGAATTGATAGAGTTAGAAAGAGACATTTTGTGCTTTGAGAAGCATATGCAAGCTACTGAAAAATAGAACTAGATGTATGGTTGGGTTATGAAAAGAGAGTTAAGATCGCACTCACTACAAGTGAAGCTACATCAAAATATGTTTCTTAGATTGAAGAAAGAACTCATACGAGTTGAGTTTAAGATAGAGGTTTCATATTGTGAACTTGAATAGGGTCCTTTCCTTGAAGAGGATGATGAAACAAAGATTGAAGATGATTTTTTGAACTCTCTGATAAGTTTAGAAATACCTAAAGAATATGTGGCGAATGAAAAGTATGGAATTTTTAATTCTAATGATTTGTGTGTGACTAAAGGTAATCAAGAACACTTAGGTGATGTGTTTTTACTGGTTGATGAAGAATAGGGTGGATTCTCTGAAAAACGAGACCAGAATTAGAGCATTGACTGAGGAAGATATTCACTCTTGTAAACCATAATATGGAAGTAGCTTTGAAGATGACGGTGCATAAGAGAGACTAGATTAAAGTCTCATGGACTCTTGGGAGAGTTCAAATAAGAAAAATGATGTGCTAATGAAATAATCGGTTGAAGATGATGAAATAGATATCACAGAAATATTTCTGAGCACTCTGATGCGTTCATAACCATATAAAGATGGAGATGGTGAAGACATGAAGCTGCCAGAAGAAATGGCTGAAGAAAAGGGATACTTAATTCAATATGTGTTCAAGGACAACGAGGATAAACAACCATTTAGGACTGTCATGCAATTGAAGGAAGAACAAGAAATGTGTAAAAACATTTCTACATGGAAAAGTTAGAATTACATTCTAATGAAGGGGAGAGTTGAAGAGTCACTTTGGACTGTCATGAATTCTGAAGAAGATATGCTTTCCAAAAGCATAATAATAGAACATGATTCCATTGTAATAAAAAATGAAAGGATATATTATGAAGAGTGTATACAACCTGTATGTCAAACTGTAGAAGAAATGGATGATTCTAAATGTTTGATGTTATGTTCAGGCCGACACAAAGGAAGGATGCTTGAGAGAATATTAACAGGGAATTTAAAGTCTCATGTTTTTGAAATTGATTATTGGTATATTTTTGCGGGTATTGAAGGGAGTAAAGACGGACATAGAAAGAAATATTTCATCATAAAAGAATACATATTAGTGTCTCAAGAAGGGAATCAGTACCTAGAATAAATCGTTTTTGCAGATTTGGCTACTGAAGAGAGAGAGAAACTTTCTAACCTCAGGAAATATAATGAAGTGTTAGAAATGTTACAATATTGGTTAGTCAATCCAAGGATTGACAAAGATGAGTGCTTAATGTAAGTAAGTATGGAAATATGTAGTGACCGTATTGAAGAGGAGAATATGTGAATTAAGGGCATTAAATTTCCTTATGATGATATGATTTTATTACGGCACTGAAGATAAGTGATCAGTATCAAAAAGACAAAGGAACATCAGTTTCAAGAGAAGAAGATGCAGGTGTACCATCCAAAGGATAGAATGGACATGAATATTGAAGACTTAAAGTTATTAATGGTGAAGATGTCGTAGAAAATACACAAGGAAGTAATGAAGATTTTCATCAACAAAGAAAAGAGACAAAACAATGATAGGAGAGAAATGAAATTTGAATATTGCAAAATCAAGGATGGTGGAGCATTGCAAAAAAAAACTTAGAAACCAAGAGAATTGAAGATGACAAAGACAAATGAACAAGATGAGATGGATGATTAGCTACAAAAAAAATCTTGGGATCCAAGAATATTGAAGATAAAAGGTTATGACCAGGAGGTCATATTTCCTTCTTCCTGGGGAGTCTAACGCAGGAGAAATCTGATCTCCATTCAAATTTCAAGATCAATGTCTGATCAGGCGTAGAAGGGGTCTTTCATTTATGAACTGATAGTCCTCAAATTATCACATTGTAAATAAACCTATGTTTTATTTGAGTCTAGATAGATGGTGAGTCAAGTAGGTGAGTCACTAAGAGGATGAGTGAGTCATTAGGTGAATTGATGAATCATGTAACAAATCCCTAATTATTGGTAGTGAGTCATAGTATATATTTGTGGGTTTGGTGTAATAAGAAGATTATGAGGATCTGAACCAGAATTGGTTCATGAATCCAATTGTATATATATGTAAGCTTGTGGGGCATACATAGATAGACCGTAAATAGGATATAGAAGACATATATAGATAGATAAGAGGTAATTAAGGCATGTAGGAGACATAGAAAAGTCCAATCAAAGATGTATCAGGCCTAAAGAGATCCAAACATAGGTTCTCAGGAAGTTTGTATGTATAGTTTAAGTCTGTGAATAAAAAATCCTATTTATTCATAATCTTTGTGTGTGTAAATTAAATTCTTTGTGAGTGTGAATTCATGAAATGAATTATTGTTTATATATATGTTAATGAGTGATAATCCTATGTGTGTATCAAGGATTTTTAGAGTGGAAGGAACAGAGATCGATTGATCGATTCTCTGATAAATCAAATCAGGAGTTTGATTATTAATACTTCATAAATGGATTATATCTTGAATTAAATTTGTTGCAATTTATGGAGAAATGATCGATCACTGTCAGGATCGATCAAACTAAGGTTTAAGTATGTGCAGGTTGGACAGTCGATATTGTTGAAGGAGCAGATCCATGGCTAAGGAGGAATTTTGAAATCAAGATTTGTGACCAATCTAAACAAGATTCTTGGAAATTGAACATTTATATGCTTCAAGATCGTCTGGTATAGATTGAAGCTGATGAAGATCAATGGTTATAAACGGATTTCACAATTGAAGTAACAAGGAGTATAAAAAAGGTGTTGGATTGTGGAATTTGATAGTGATCATTGCAAAGAGTATGAGGTCAACAGACAAGGTTGATCCCTGAAGCAGATCAACAGCTGTGATCTATTTGGAAAGGATAATTTGTGTGGTCTAAAGAAGTTATGACATGCACGGAATTTATTTAGAATCCACTTTATGGAATTTGAGGTCCACAGTTGATCTAGATATGACATTCTTCAATGATTTCACAGAATCAAATAGAAAGCAGGTTAATAATGCAGATAGTTGTGAAATATTAACTTGCTATCTACTTTGTCCTATTTTATGTCGTTGATCAGAATTTACTGAATATCTGACTGTCGTAGTTGATTTCTGCAGCAAAGTAACGTAAATCTGCATCAAAATACATATTGAGATGGTCATGATCCACCGTGCAGTAGATTAAAGGTTGAGAAGAAGAAGCTTGCGGGAGCAGAAAGGAGGAAGTTCAAAAGTTTGAGAATAGGAAAGTAGGATTTTCGATTCCTGATTTATGAAGTCGAAAAGCGAAAAGCAGAAGGACATGAAAGGACTAAAACTGGAAGATGGTGCTTTTCGATTTTGAAGTGCGTAATTGTGGATGCAAAAATGCGGAAAGATGAAAGTCAACAAATTTTAAGACAACATTTTCCTATTTACGTAACCCGCTGCATAAGAATGAGGTGTGAAAACTAAAATGCAGAAGGTACGAAAGCGAGGAAACCCACATTATGAAAGAAAGGTGTAGAGACGGTCATGTTTTGAGGAAGAAGATGAGGAACAACATTTTGGATTTTAAGGAGGACTGTGAAATCCCTCTAATCTTTGTAAGTCATCAATTTAGGTGACATAACACACTAAAGACAAAATGTTCTATTTAGGTGCATTAGGACACCTTCAATTTAAGAAGAAAATGTTAACCTTTAATTTCAAAAAAGTAAAATTGAATCATGTAAGTTGTTTTCATGGTGTATTTATATGTATAAACACGTCATAATACTAGTAATTTGGACAATGAAGTATAATCATTTTATGCAATCATAACTTACTTCAAAGACATAAACCATATTTTGCATCATATTGATTGTTAACCGACTAAGACTGTTTCAACACTGCAATGAGTAATCAAGTTTCCATTTCCACCATCATAACATGAAAAGAAAACAATATAATTAGACAATCAAATATAACAATAATAAAATGATATATCAATATGTAAATGATGAAATAAAACATGTACATATCACTCTCTTTTTCCATCACCCTCATTATCTTCCTAGGTTGGCACGATAATACCATTTTTTCTCAAAAACATTTTTACATCTAGGGTCATGTCTTAATATGAACCACCAATCTCTATCCAACACATCTAGGTAAAATAAAAATTTGTTGCCGTGTTTTGGGAAAACATAAGGCTCCTTACTTTCATGCCACATATTTCTAGAGTTAATGCATATCAACCCCATATCAATATCTTCCTTTATATTATTTCCGTCAAATGTGTACCACTACTTGCACATAAAAATAACATAATGGAAAGATGAGAAGTCAACTTAAATGATTTATTGTATATTTCTAACATAACCCAACATCCCTCCTATTAGGTTTGATCACTATGGCTATCAAGAATAGATTTTTCGAAATTTAATTCCACTCCACAGTCTTCTATAACACACCCATCATCAACATCCTCAGTGCAAAAATCATGTCCATAATCCCACATAGATGGGAACAAGTCCACATGTAAGAAAATTCAACAAATGATGGTGTCATGTGTCTAATAAACCAATAATTAATATATTAAATATAGATGCTGCAACTAAATGTTGCATTATAAAGTAATAAATGTACATAAATATTTTATTACCTAATTTTTTCACCCAATTGCAATGTTTGGTGCATCCTCCTCTTCAGGTTGGTAACGACTGGATGCACCATATTTCTCTCGGAATTTATCTGCAACCCAACTATTGGGATAGATCATCAGCATATTTTCTCTTAAATGATATGGAACATGCATTCTTCTATTGTGCAACCACCTCAATTATTTTATGTTAATGCCTCATTTCATCCTCTTCTCATCATAGAATGTGACTCACAACTTTGTTCTTTCAACTTTGTAAATAATGAATTTATTGATTGCATCAATTTATGAATTTCCTATTGTGTTCATGAAAATAAAACCACATTCAGTACGTATGGGATGAAATATAGATTTTGAAGTTTGTTGTAAATAGTTACTATGTGTAAATGTGAAGATCAAAATATAAGTTACTCCTTATCATGTAACTTTTTCTTTTCACTTCCAATAATTGCCTTCTCTTTTTTCCTCAGCACATTCATCATCCAAAATAACTACTCCTAATTTTAATGTGCCTAAAATCCATAAATAAATAAAAAAACATTTGTAGGATAATAAATCCACTAAGATATTAAGGACATCTGATTTTTCTAATGCGGAATAAAAACATGGATAAGGAACTAAGCCTGAGTTCTATTGTTGTTTTCGTTCTTGTGTCAATTGTATGTATGATGATGATGTTTACATGTCACTATTCTATTTTTCGATGTACTTGTTTTTATGTACATATTTATCTTGTTCACTGATGTTTTTGATATTATTTTGTTCATGTTTTCCTTTCAAGTAAGGCTACCTATTTGTTATTTATTTATGACGAAGAGGCTAACTTACCTCTGTATTTAAAGGGGTGGAGTGGCGAGATTTTTTCTTATCGACTCACTCGAAAAGGTAAGGGATCCTATGCTACTAGGATTTCTTAGTTCATTGAAAACTAAATTATGTCTACCTATTTATCTGCAAGTGAATTTTCCTATAAACCCATACTCATGAACATGACGAAAAGAGTCTTAACATCTACAACCAGATAAACACAGTGCTAGGATATACTTGTAAAATACACCCTTAAAATAATCCCTTAAAATCAAAACTCAAACACTTAATACTACAAACCTAGTGCTAGGTCTCAACACTAATGCTAGGAAATACTTATATAATACACCTAGGGATACAATGGCCAAAGATCCAATGCTCCAAATATTATGCTCAACATCAATTTGGAATACTCGATGATTTATGCCCAACACTTCCAATCTTATAATTCATGGGCTCTAGAGCTTATGATCAACACAAAATCTCATAAATCATGTGCTCTAGAGATTATTCTCAACACAAATCTCATAACTCATGTGGTCCATAGCTTATTCTCAACACAAATCTCATCACTCATGTGCTTCATGGTTTACACACAACACATCATAGAACTCAGTCATGCATTTAGTCTTCTACACATTTCATCATAATAATCATCTCAGTATATATATACACATAATCACACAATAATAAATCTAGTACATCGAACCATGACAATAGTCCTTGTCCATGAGGGTCCATGCCCAACATATACAATCATATACAAGATAATAAAACATATGCATTGGCTTACGCCCAATATATCTAACTAATAAACATAACTCCTGTGTAGTGGGGCATAAAAATGATATAAAAACATAAACATAAAAGTAACTCATATGAAATGGGACACATGCCCATTATAGTTAAGGTCAAAATTTGGGATATTAGATCCCACCTCACTTAGAACAACACCATCCTGGTGTTCTAGGGACTAGAAATGAAGTCATGAAATAAGGCACGGTAAGCCTCTATTATGGTGGCTTCTTTCTTCCAAGTGGCATCATCGGCTCCAAAGTGCTTCCATTGCACTTTTAGCTAGACTATGGTTCGCTTCCTGCGCTGTACTTATATTTGTTCTAGAATATGAAGTAGTTCGGGTAAAAATTCCCCTTCAGGTTTCACTTGTAGTAAGGACCAATTAATAACATGTTTAGTATCATATAAATATTTATTCAATAAATATGCATCGAAAACATTATGGGCCTTTTTACGAGTAGGTAAATATAATTCATATGCCAGTGGCCCTCTCTTGGGTAGTATATCAAAGTGTCTACAAAATATTGGTCCCAACTTTCTGCATCTTCCCAAGCCCAATGAGCTTCTGTTCGCTTTTACTTTTAAGTAAACATGTTCACCAATATGGTAATATTTATATTTTATTTTCTTGTCCGCATAAATTTTCTGGCTGTGTTGCACTTCCTTGAGATGTTGTTGTACTTTGGTGACTAACTGTTCTAGCTCCTTTAGTAAGTATGTCCCTAACACGAGATGGTCCACTAAGATATCCCAAGTAACCGTTGATATACACTTTCGACCATAGAGAACCTTGAAGGGAATCATCTTGGAGGAAGTTTGTTATCCATTGTTATAAGCAAACTCTACAAGGTGTAGATAATCCTCCTACTTGGTGGGATTGTGCATAACATAAATTCTAAACATGTCTTAAAAAATATGGTTTACCCATTCTGTCATCTCGTATGTCTATAGGTGGTGGGCAGTAATAAAGTTTAACTTCGTCTCTAAACCAGAGAATCATGATCTCTAGAAGTTGCTTGTAAACTTCATGTCTCGATTTGAGATGATTTCCTTGGGTATCCCATGCCATCTGAATATCGCCTTTAAGAATATGTCAGCAATGTGAACTGCCTTGTAAGTTTACTTAACTAGGATAAAGTGTGTCTCTTTAGATAACTTGTCAAACACTGCAAAGATGGAATCATTCTACTTCTTTCTCTTTGGTAAACCCATAATAAAATCTATATTGATAACCTCCCACTTCCATTTCGGAATGGGTAATGGTTGCAGTAATCCCAAAAAAATGCTGGTGTTTAGCTTTGACTAGTTGACATTCTTGACATTTGGCAATGAATAATGCTATGTCAACCTTTAACTTAGGCTAGAAAAAAAAATTCTTTACTTTCAATATCATCTTTTGATATCGTGGATGCCCAGAGTAGGGCTTCTCATGCAGCTCCATTAGGATGATGGACCTGATGTCCCCTCCTTCCGGCACATACAATCCCTCTTTGGACAACAATAGTCCGGTCTCGTCTACCGTATATTGTTTTTGTTGTTGAAACAACCTCTCCTATTGAATCTTTTTCAAGAATTCAACATAAAAATGGTTAACTATATTTTTCGTTATGATCCTATTGTTAAAATACGAATCAATTTGGATTAAGGTTACCTCATAGAACATATTATCTCTTTGACTTAAAGCATCATCATTTTTATTCTCCTTTCCATTTATATTCTTTAATTCAAAGTGGTACTTGCTAAGGAAGGACAACCATCTCACCTGCCTCGCATTTTGATCTGGTTGGTCGAACAAATACTTCAGACTCATATTGTCTGTCTTCGGAAGAAACTTCTTCCCCATGAAGTGATTCCTGAACATATTTAAGGAGTGTATAATAGTTTCTAGCTCAAGATCATGGGTGGGATAATTTTGTTCATGTTCCTTTAATTTTCATGAATCAAAATAGATCGCACAATCATTTTGCATGAGGACTCCTCCAAGTCCTTCGTCGATCGCATCTATGCAAACAACGAAATCCCCATGGGGATCCGCAATTCATAGCATCGATGTAGTAGACAAAAGTTTCTTAATATTATGAAAAGTTTTCTCACACTTGGTTGTCCACAAAAATGTGTTTTTTTCCTTTTGTAAGGCAGTCATGAGACTAGAAATCCTTGAAAAGTTCTCAATGACCTTTTATGGCAACCTACTAATCCAAAAAATGACCTAATGTGTGTGACATAGGTAGGGGTAGGCCAATATTCTATGGATTGAATATTTGATGGGTCATCGACTATCCCCTTCTTGTAAATGATGTGAGCTAGGTATTGTATCTATGGTTTGTAAAAAACACATTTACTAAACTTAGCCTAAATCTAGTCTTCCTGTAACACCCGTAATACTATGTGGAGATGCTTCTCATGTTCTTTTTTGCTCTTTGAGTAAAATAGTATCTCGTCTATAAATACCAATACAAACTTATCTAGGTATTTACTGAAAATATTTTTCATCGTGCACATAAAATTTGTTGGTGCATTAGTTAGCCCAAAGGGAATTACTACAAACTTGTAATGGTCATATCGAGTTTGAAAGGTCATTTAATGTATACATTCATCATGGGTCCATACCTGATGGTATCCAGACCACATTTTGATCTTTGCAAATATATTTTTTAGTACGAATTCATCAAATAACTCATCGATCCAAGGGAGTGAGTAATGGTTCTTGATGGTCCTCTTGTTAAGTTGGTGGTAATCGATGCACATTTGCATCATACCATCCTTTTTCTTCACAAAAAGTATAGGTTCTCTGCAAGGGCACACACTTTGTTGGATATAACACTTCTCAATAAACTCGTGTAACTGCAACTTGAGTTCCACAAATTCTGGTGCGCCCATGTGGTATGGGGCTTTGGAAGCCGACATTGACCCAGGCATCAGTTCTATAGAAAACGTGTATGTCTCATTTTGGTGTTAATCCTAGTATTTCTTCGGGAAATACATCCTCAAGGTCCATGAGAACAGGAAAATACTCAATTTGTTTTTCTCTCTCAGTTTCTACATCCTCGATGTTTACTACAAAATTTTTGCATCCCTTCCTTATACACTTCTTTGCTTGTAAGGTAGATATCTATCTGATGGAAACGTTATTGGTTATGCCTTGAATCTTTGTATGATTCCCTTCTCTATCCATGCACAATATTGACTTTTTTAGAAAATCAAACATGGCATGGTGTTGTTCCAACTAGTCCATGTTGATAAGTAGATTGTACGATCCCGAGGGTAACACATTCAAATCTATCTTAGTTGAAAAACCATTCTTTTTTACCTCACAGTCTCTCACTAGTTCTGAAACATTTCCTTTTGTACCAATGAATAATTGTAGCATCCATGGTTTCTCATGTTTTTCTTTGTTTAGTTTACATGTTTCAACAATCTTGGGTGATACATAGCTTTGGCAAGCACTGTAATCAATCCAAATGGAAATACAAGTGTTTGAAACCTTACCTTCTATTTCGACCATAGTGGCATGATGGTCTTCATGTCATCCATCAATTGCTGCATAGATCCTCGGTGTGGTGGCCATGTCCTCTACCATTGGGTATTCCTGTAAATTATGTAAGACTCCACTAGTCTTGTTTGGACAATCTCTAGCATAATGAGGTCCTTGGCATTCCCAATAGCTAACTTGTAGCGGGGAATCCTTGGATCCTCCATTTGTTGCTGGTATATTGGTATTTGGTGAAGGAACATTTTGATTTTCACTTATCTTGTTGAATTTTTTGTTAGCTGGAAAACTATTGTTCTATGTTCGGTAAGCCAGTCGTTTAAAACTAGGTTTTCGGTTGTTTGAGAAGGTCCTAGACCTGTATCCACTTATGTTTACGTTCTCCTTCCTTGTTTGTCCCTGCTCATAGAAAATACTAGGTTTATGTAACATACTATCAATATTTTTGTACATGTCAAAATCAATTCTCTCTTGAAAATTGGGAGGAAGACACCCCACAAATTGTTGTATCTTCACATTTTTTTCCTTTATGTAAGGCATGTAGTGTAACAGATCCAAAAATATGTTAATGAAGGAATCCATGATCATGGATCACATGCTTAAATCATGAAATTATTTTAGTTTCTTGTCAAAGAATCTCTCAGGCATGTATTTTTCCTGAAATATCCTAAAAAAATTACTCCATCTGATTTCTTTTAATTCATCCTTTTTTGTATTCTTTAAGTCTCTCCACCACATGGCTGATTTTCCATTTAAGTTGTAAAAGGCCAGCCAAGTTTTTATCTCACTGGAGTAGTTGTGTACTCAAAAGTATTTTCTCATACCCAGGAGCCATTTTTCATTATTTTCCCTAGTATTCATCTCTCCTTCATATGTTGGGGATTTTATATTTTAGAATTCTCCTTGGAGGTTGTCATCAGTTTTCTGCATCTTTTTGCAATGGGAGAGGGAACCTTCACTAGAAGAACTTTTATATTCTTTATCTGAGTGATCAAGTGTGTGTTCTTCTCTTCCTTCTTCCTTTGGACTGTTATTCCTTATTTTATGATGATACTATTCGTTATATTTATTAGTTGAATGGCTAGGTTGTCCATGAGGTTTTACTCTTGTCATGTTCCGAAGTAAAGATTCATTGATCACTTTCTGCTCTTTTCTCTCATTCATGTTATCATCTTTGAATATTTCTAAGTTTGCTTGCTGACTCTGTATGTTTTTCATTAGATCAAAATTTAATTCCACCACCAGTTCTTCTTACTGTGTTGGGGAATTCATATTTCCTTTCCAGTTGTTGTCCTCTACTGCATTCATAACTTGAATTGTTCTTTAATCCTGTAATTAAAACATTTAGTACCAAATAATTTTCTATTAGTAAAACAAATTTCCAAATACAGTTCTTAAAAGTTTATTTCTGCAACGAATGTTCAGTACTTCCCATTGGGTCTCTTGGTGTTTGAATCTGGGCTTTGATACCACTTGTAATGTCCCTAAAATCCATAAATAAGTAAAGAAAATCCATAGGATAATAAATCCAATAAAATCTTAAGGAAATATTCTTTTTCTTCACTGGAATAAAAACTTTGATAAGGAACTAAGCCTAAGTTCTGTTGTTATTTTCTTTCGTGTGTGCTGTCTATATGATGATGATGTTTACATGCCACTATTATATTTTTAGATGCGCTTGTAGTTTATGTACATATTTATCCTTTTCACTGATGTTGTTGATCTTATTTTGTTCATGTTCTACTTTGGCATTATGTTACCTATTTGTTATTTATTTACAACGAAGAGGTTGACTTACCTATGTATGTAAAGTGGTGGAGTAGCGGGATTTTTTCCTATCGACTCACTTGGAAAAGTAATGGATCCTATGCTACTGGGATTTCTTAGTTCATTGAGAAATAACGCATGTGTACCTATTTATCTACAAGTGAATTCTCCTATAAACCTAGGCTCATGAACATGATGAAAAAGAGTCCTAGCATCTACAACTAGATAAACCTAATTGCTAAAGGTTTTGTTAAAGAAAATACTAAATACTATGCTCCAAGATATGAGCTCAACTAAAGGAGGAAGGGTTTAAGCCTAAATCAGAATGTATGTTGGTAAACTATTGTGAAGGGGGGATTTATAATTTTTAATAAAAATATGTGCTTGTTTGAAGCTATGGTATTGAGGGTTTAACACTTATGTGTTGATCGAAACTATGATATTAAGGGTTTAAACCATAACATACATATGGAAATAAATACTATGGAATGGTTTAATGTTTCGATGGAAAGAATTTTGAACCCATACTATATGTAAGTGGGTTTTTATTTAAGCTTTAGTTGAGGTGAGGCTGGTGCATTCATTGATACACATGATGGGCAGGCTTCAAGCTTTACGCCTTGTGCTAGGGTCTAGTTTTCCATTTCTTTGGTCCTTTTTGTTGGTGTTGAGGGAGTTTTAGGCTATAGCATTGGAGCTATGCATGCCCTAGTTGGGATTATATGGATGGTCACAAAAATGATTACATGAATGGGATCATCCCTATATGGCTCAAATCTTTATCTTTCATTTGGTTTTAATGGTTTAACTGCATACTTCTCATTGTTTTTCTTACTTTCGTGTTGAAGGTTTTGGGTCAGCTTGAGTGCTCGACTAGTTGGCCAGATATTTGGTTGACTCGCAACAGTCTGGGTAAGGTTATGTAGAGAGAGGGCCTTTACCTAATGATTATCCTTTATGCTGCTTATATTTTAAAACATCCTCCCTGTTGGGTTTCTATCGTGGGTATAGGGAAATGATTATAGTAATTCTTAAGTTTCTCGTTGTAGGTTTGTGTTTGGCGCTCTCTCATCCTGTTCATGCATTTTATGCAATTGTGTGTAAAATACTTGGATGGACATGTAATGGATTTGGTTTAAATAAATTTTTCTTTGTTTTCTTTGTTCACTACGGGTTCTATGAATTTTAATGGATGCATTTATTAACTCTATCAGTGTCATTTCTATGTAATTGCACTGCGATGCCATTACTTCGATATTAATGTTGACCATGGAAAAATGATGGGTGTTTGACCCTTACTATGATTTCTTTGAAATGTTCGTAATCTATAATGGGGATTGTCTGTCAATTAATTGATTTGGTTCTAATGTAAATAAAATACTTGTGTGTAAAATATGCCAAAGGAAGAGGTCTTGAATTCATAAGAGATTGTGTTTTTCATGGAAGAATTTTTGTGTGGATGGTAGATATGATGATTTGGTTGTTTTCACGTGAAGCCGTAATGGATTGGCCCAAGCCCTTGTGTAAATAGTACAACCTGTGCATTGGGTCTTTAATTTGGTTTTTAAGTGTATAGGATCATGGCTTATTTTGTTTAAGTACATCAATAGTCTTTAAAAAATGTATTTTGGATTATTTCTTCCATCCAAGACCTCATTTTATTCGACCCTCGGTCAATCATTGGCTAGGGTTTAAATGTTAATGTTGTAGCTTATTTGTTTAAACACTGTAAATATGTTTACCAATTAATGTTAAATTTTTAATGGTTATATCAGATCTTAAAACATTTAGTATCATAAGAGCATAACCATAAGCCAAAAGATCACTAAAAGATAGAAAAGCACAACCATACAAAAAGAACACAAGGATTTATCCTCGAAAAACCATAAAGGGAAAAACCCAGCAAAAGCATCCTCAATATAGATGCCCCAAAAATATAAAAGGTAAAACCCAAAAGACTGATCCTGCTTCTTCTCCAACCATAGCTCTTTCTCACTCTCTCTCATGCACTACACAAGTGAGTGTGTCTGTTTCAAATGAGGAGCGCCACACCTCTATTTATATTTGTCCGTTCACTTTAATAATTAATTCCGACATGTAAGCTCGAGTTACACATGCAGGCTCAAGTAACCACAACTGGGGTGCTAATGACCTTCCTTTACAATTTGAGGGGACTACCTCATGACTCTTATTAGTTATTTCGATTAGAAGCATGGAATTATAAATAAATACAATTGGTTCTCCCGGTAGGACCATCGGGGACCACAAAAAGTACATATAGAATATTCTTCAAAGTTACAATATTTCAACACTCCCCCTTAATGAGAAGGGTATTCTACAACAACAACAATAGTAGGAGAGAGATAGAGGAAATCATCAACATCATCAAGGTAACACATCTATAAATCATTGGAATATTTTCAACATCATATAGTCTTCATCTTCAATCTTCAATCTTCAACAACAACGGCACTTTGACCTTTCGATCAGTAACATCTTCAGCACTTTGACCTTTCGATTAGCAACAATTTCTTCAAAACTTTGACCTTTCGATCAATACGTCATCATCATCATAATTGAACTTTCAAATAGCATCATCATCATCACACTCTAATATTTCAATCAGTACGTCATCATCATCAGCAATAACCTGCAATCCACAACTCAAAGACAAAAAGTATTTGGATCACTTTTGGACTTAAAGTCTAGGGATGATGCAATCCCAACACATTCTCGACAACCGAAGTCACTAGATTGATTAAGGGATAATCAGTCCCTATCACTTTAGGACTAAGTCCAAGGATGATTCTATCCTACCACATTCACGGGGACCGAAATCTGTGGATACATTCTGAATAGAAGTTTAGGGATGATGCAATCCCACCACATTCACGGGGGTTGAACCCTCTAGATACATTTTGAATCGAATTTTAGGGATGATGCAATCCCACCACATTCATGGGGGCTGAAGCCTCCAGATACATTTTGAACCGAAGTTCAAGGATGATGCAATCCCACCACATTCACGAGGGTCGAAGCCTTCAGATACATTTTGAACCGAAGTTCAGGGATGATGCAATCCCACCACATTCACAAGGGCCGAATCCTCCGGATACATTTTGAACCGAAGTTCAAATATGATGCAATCCCCCTACATTCACAAGGACCAAGGTCATTAGATCACTCTTGGACAAATGTCCCGGGATGATACAATCCCTCTTCATTCTTGAGAACCGAGGTCATCGGATCACTTTAGGGCAAGTACCCAAGGATGATACAATCCCATTGAAACATCACTACTCCCCCTTTCGAGCAAGGTCTTTCCAAAAAACACCAAGCTTGTCTCAAAAGTATTCGAACTTTACCTGGGACAGAGGCTTCATCAACATATCATCGTCTAAACCATCATCATCTACATCTTCAGTATGTGAATACTGAACTATTTCCATCTGTATCTCCATTATGTGAATATTGAAAGCATCATCATATATATATATATCTTCAGTATAGAAATACTGAAAGCATCATCATATCTATATTTAGTATAGAAATACTGAATCACCATCATCTGCATCTATAGTATGTAAATATTGAAACATCATCTATATCTTCAGTATGGGAATACTGAAACATCATCATCTCTATATTCGGTATAGAAATACTAAATCACCCTCATCTGCATATATAGTATATAAATATTGAAACATCATCATATTCATCTTATCTCGTATGTATAAATACCAGATTTCTATGTGTTACGACAGAACACAGGGTTCTCTATCATCACAATTCTTGTTATCACATAGAATCATTGTAGTATCCATATTCAGGTCAAAGAGATCAGATATCAGTGTTCGAAGCCATATGGCTTCACAACTTAGCAGAGCAATCTTCTATATATTCTGCTTCATCCGTGCTAAGAGAAACACTAGACTATTTCCTGCTAAACCATGAACTCATAGTAGAGCCTAAACAAAAGCATCTACCTGATGTGCTTTTGAGATACTTCCATCCCAATCTACATCTATATATCCATACAATCTATAGTCATGGTTTCCATCATAGTATAAACCAAAGTCTATAGTCCCTTTCAGATATCTCATCACATGTTTTTTGGCTATCAGGTGAACCCGTCTAGGTTGAACTAGATATTGACTCAAGGTGTTAATAGAAAAACAAATGTCTGGTCTGGTATTTGGTAAGTACATCAATGACCCAATAATCTATTTGTATTGAGTCACATCCACTAACTTTGATGAGTCATTGGCTAATAAATTCAGGTTGGAATCCATGGGTGTGGGCATGGATTTTCATTCAAACATATCAAATCTTTCCAAAACTTGCACTGCATACTTTCCCTAATTGAGAAAGATTCCTTTATACTTCCAGAACTAGGAAATAAAGTATTAGACCAAGGTATAAATTCTTCAGTGAACTTCTTCTTGCATTTTACAATCTCTTTCTCATTCCCTGTCAGAAATAGATCATCCACATATAGTAATAGTATGATAGGTTCATCTTCTACAACCTTGTAGTAATGGTTAGGATCAACTTTACTATTGGAAAATCCCTTGCTCATCAGGAAACTATTTATTCTTCCATACCAAGCTCTGGGAGCTTGCTTCAGGCCTTATAGGGCCTTCTTCAACTTACATACTTGAGTCCATCTGTCTTCAACTTCAAATCCTCGTGACTATCCGATGTAAAACTCTTCCTCAATAATACCATTAAGAAGGCTTGTCTTTACTACGTCATGGAAGAAACTACCATGATAGTTCTGAAGGAAGTCTACCTTGCTTCCTGGAGTAAGTGTCTCTTCAAAATTAATTCCCTCTTTCTAATAGAAACCTCTAGCCACAAGTCTTTCCTTACTTCTATTAGCAACATATTTTATCTTGCAAATCCATTTGGAATATACCACATTCTTGCTTTCTGGTTTGAGTACTATATCTTAAAAATCATTCTAATATTCCTTAGTCATAACATCTTCTATGAGTTCATGTTGTCAGGTCATCAACATATCCTAGTATTTTGCATTCAACCTTGAGGGTTGGGACCCACTTTACTCTTGGTAAAGTCTTGATCCAATAGGAAGTTGTCCATCATATTGTATCATGTCAAACTCAAATATCTTCTATAGTCACTCCCTTGAAGTGGAGCATCATCTTCCCTCTTCATTTTTTACAGGTGGTTCTATTCTTGATATATTATTCTAGTGAGTCTGATCAATAGAGTATGTCATGTCATAGTCTATTCTTTCTAAGGTAAACCACAAACCTTTCTTTATACACTTGTTCTGGTAGATCCATATGGAAGATACTACAGACTTCCCTTTAGGTATCGAAAACATACCGTAGACATCATTCCCCATGATTGACTGTTACTCTTTGAACATAAATTCTTTCATAGCTGGAAAGGTTAGCATCAATGATGTCACCCAACTATGTTACACAACTAGAGTCTGTCCGAGACCTCTTAATTTGGTTTGGAAGTCTCACCATTCTTTTCGTCATCTTGAGTTATCTCTCATACCCATGGTGGTCTTCATCCTTCAAGGTGGATCTACCACTCTCTGAAGCTCTTTCTTCTGTCATGATGTCTCTGACCCTGGGAGTTTCAGATTTATTGGAGTGGATCTTGAAATGCCATCACTTGTTCTTCGGAACAAGTCTCATCCTTCTTTTCTTGTAGGAGGTTGTACAAGACCTTTCCTACAATTCAAATGAACCAGTAGCATTGTTAGAACCATTTCATATAACATATACATAACGACAAATTTTTATGCATCATGCAACTATTTATCCAATACAACATTCATCCATATCTCACAAAAACTTTCTAGATGCCTTCCATCTGTACCATGACATCATTGAGATTGTGGACTAATCCAATATGTCAGCAAAGAGGTTTCATTCTAGATAAGTAGCAATGGAGAGTTGTATAGAACCATGAGCTACTTACCCATCACATGCATATTAGCGGTATACTGTCATTAATGCAAACAATCTATCATGCATAACACATCAACTGTATATAATCAAATGCATAACAAAACAATATCAGGAAATGACAATTGAATACTTATATTTTATTCATTTCGTGGGTAGAATCCTTCTTGATCATTATGATTCATCATATTCTTCATTCATGAAATCATCATTCCTTATCCCAATGCTAAGATGGATAAGGGGTTCTTCAAGAATTGAGTTCTTCATATTCCTCATCACTTGAGGTATATTCTTTGGATGGTGGGAGCTTGATCTTCAGTTGCTCCCATCTTCTCTTCTCTTATTATGAGTTGATATTCTTCTTCTTCAAAGAGTCTATTGAAAGTAATCACTTCCTTCTGGCACACATTCCTTGAATGAATGAATCCCATGATCCTGGGAGACCATTCAAGGTGGCTATCACCAGTTCTCCATTCTCCACTTATTCTTCTACCGCTTCAAGTTGTTCTGCATTCTGGATATTCACATTATTCAATTGTTTTCTAAAATCCATCTTCTGATTTATGATCTTATCTTCAAATAGCTTGATCAAGGAATCAAAAATCTAGTGAACACACTTGTGGTACAAGTTGATCCGTGATTGAATCAACACCGATATTCTTGGCCTTGATCAAGTTCTTCTAGTGTAAGGCTTTGAACCTCATCTCCCTCTGGAACTGGAATCTCTCCACTCATGTAGGTGTCCAATTATTTTTCTTTAGAGATATCAAATACTTCCATGCTTGGAAGTCATCAACTTCACCAAGCTTATCATCAAGCTGATGAGAACCTCAAACGAAAATAGCAAAAGATTAGATCTTACCGATTTGAGGTGTCCGTCCTGGTTCCAGAGCTGGCTGATCTAGGGTTTGTTAGAGAAACCCTAATTTTAAAAACATGGAATATTTTAGATATGATTGGATAGAAAGATATATCTCTTCAAGTTGAGCTGTCCAATGTACTCCTTTTCTAAAAACAATGGAGGGAAGCTCCTGGAACAGGAAGCCCTAGTTTTCCAATTTCTCCTGCATAAATTCCTGATACTATTTCTGTGCTATCTCTGAAATTACTACTCCTCCATGTTTGAAACTTTTCAATAAGGTAGCCTCGCATGTCCCTATTCCAAAACCATAGGTTTAATCAGAATTGGTTTCACCAATTGGGACTTATGATCATTTTTCCAAGGTGACCTGTTATAGTACTTTTCAAAAAAGCGAAGTTGTATGGACTTCCACGTGTGACTGTTTCATCTTCTGAGTCTAAAACTTGTACCATAGAAAGTACCACCCATTTAATTTCTGGAACATCTTCATAAATTTAATTTGGACCTTTGTATCCCAAGATAGAGCAATTCTCCCTAGGTGTCCTTTTTAGGGATGAATCCTGGAAGAGGCTAGAACCCTAATTTCAAGGGATAATATCTCCTAGCATATAGTGAATCTGAGGCAAAATTTTTGACACAGTGTAAATAAGGATTTGTTATTTGACCTCTGAAATTTTCCACTACTGATCCTTTTCCAATACCGAGATATAGCGAATGTACCAAAACTTATCAGTTTTAGTATTTAGGGTTTTTCCAGCTCGGGGTCAACCTAGGGTTTGACTTTTCCAGAGTTTCACCCAACCAAAAATATTGATCCAGGTCTATAAACTTCGATTTTGATGAGGAGAGAAATCCTATGCCAGGCTCACTCAAAAATTCCTCTTCTGTAAGAAGCCCTAATTTCCCGCACCAAAAACTGAAAATGCTCGGAATCGAATTCCGCTTCGACAGAAAGATGCACCCTTCAATGGAGAGTCAACCTAGCCTTATTTTGCTGATTGATTATGGAGAGAGAACCAAAAATTAAGAAGCCCTAGATTCTATATCTGTATAATGTCTTCTTTCAGGGTGGCTCTGATACCATGTTAAATTTTTAATGGTTATATCATATGATAAAACATTTAGCATCATAACAGCATAACCATAAGCCAAAAGATCACTGAAAGATAGACAAGAACAACCATACAAAAATAACACAAGGATTTCTCCTGGGAAAACCCTTAATTGAAAAACCAAGCAAAAGCTTCCTCAATATAAATGCCCCCAAAATATAAAAGGTAAAACCCAAAAGACTGGTCCTCCTTCTTCTCCAGCCATAGCTCTTTCTCTCTCTTTCTCTCATGCACTACACAAGTGAGTGTGTGTGTTTCAAATGAGAAGAGCTACTGTCACGTCCCCATCCCTCAAACCGGCGAAGAGGATGCGACGAAAATCAAAACAAAACCGGGCAAACCGCCCCATGAACATAGACAGAAATCAAATGCTGAAATTGGGGACTTAAACAGGAATCATAACAGGAATGCCAAGCATACAAGAATGCACAGATGCATAATCCTTTAATTATACAGCAGAAACAAACATACATTCCGACATTGAGCATGTTCATCATTTCACATAATACAGTATATAAATTGCAGGGGTGAAGTAACCAGCAGCACTTATCTTTCGATGAAGAACTCCGCAACCAGCTACGTCACTGCAACGTTCCACCCAACCATAGGCCAGCTTGCTCATCAAACTCTCAGCAACGCTGCAAACCCCGAGCTAGGCATGATTCCTCTGGAATAAGGGACAATTGCAGGCTTACACATAGCCAAGGGGACACAAAACAGCAGGGAAGCACCATTGGGTTTATCAGGCTGTCCACCAATTAGCCACGCCAACGCAGCCCAAAGGCCAACCACTGCATACACGCAGCAACAATCCCTTCACATCTCCTGTGAAGAAGCCAAGGCAACCAGGGATAATCCTGTTAGAATAATCAACCCATAGTATTTACCCACTTAGACATTAATTCATTTATTTTTGTCTTATTTGTCTAGTCCATGAGTCCCACCATGTGCAAGTTGCCAATTGCCTATCCATAGAGGTCAAAATTGCCATTATTGACTCATGTAGTGCTTGGGAAAGCCTTAGGAATCAAATTTTCTTTATTCCTGGCCTCCTAGGCGCCCTTCTGCTTTTTCTGCTTTATTGCCTGCTTTTTCAGTGTTTTAAGGCACATAGGAAAGCAAGACTAAGTGAGGTGAATCAGCTTTGTTGCCTCTTCCTCCTCCACTCTTTCCTCCATGAAAAAGCATGTATGAGCTGCCATTTCACCACTCTTTATCTTGTCTATGCACCCTTTCTAATTCGTGGGGTCCTTGATAGATTTGGGATCAGCTTTTTACACCTATGGGGGATTTGCCTATTTTGGGTAAGCCTGCTTTATGCTAGATTTGGATGCTTCCTTATGCATTCAATTTTCTCATGTATTCTATATATTCAGAAGCCTATGTTAGTACAGGTTTGGATATTGTACACTCGGTTAATATAATTTTGTGTTACAGCTCCGTATTCAGTCTCCATTGTTGATAATTTTGCATGATCAATTGTTAATTGTTGTGAGTGAAATTAATCTACTGCAGGCCTGAATTTCTACATGGTATCAGAGCCATTGTAGTTTGTTACTCTCCTTCAAAAATTGTTTTGCAGGTTCGACATCAAGACTGGGAGCCTTCTACTGACAGCCGGGACAGTTTTTCTAAAGCTATGGATTCACAGAAAACTATCCTCACTCCCTTCAACTATTTTGAATGGAAAGAAGAGATGGAGATCTTGTTGACAGAGAAAGGCTTCTACAGGGTGACTATGGCTATAGAAGCAGAGCCCAATGCTGTTGCAGAGAAGATCAAATGGCACAATTGGAGAGATGAGGCTTATGGCCTCCTATGTCTCAGTATTTCCCGAGACCTCCTTTTCCATCTCGATGGATTAACTTCACCGGATCAAGTATGGGAGAAACTTTCTGAACTCTTCGGAAAGACAGATGAGATGAGGGGACACCAAATCGAAAATGAATTGATTTCCCTGAGTCCCAATAATTTTGAATCACTGCAGCTATACTTCTCCAAGTTCAAAGCACTAGTTTTGCAGCTGAAACAGTGTGGTATTGAAAAGAAAGATGAGCAGCTCATATTGGCCATCCTCTTGAAGCTAGGACCTGACTACTCAGTCTTTGTTTCAACCTTCTATGCCACAAAACTCACATATCGAACCTGGAAGATGCCCAGCCTTGCAGATTTTATGGAATCTCTCACACAAGAACAAGACAAGCTGGTGATGATGGGCACCATCAAACCTTCCAAAGACCAAGCTCTGGTTGCTGGAGATTCGAGGGTGGATTCAAAAAGAAAAAAGAAAGCTAAAAATCCACCTGAGAAAGGAAGAGACAAGAAGCAGTCTCCAGAGGATCAACAAGGTCCCAAGAAAAATACCCAGAAGAAGAAAAACAAAGGTGAAATGAACAAGTGCTCATAATGTTCGAAGGGAAATCACACTGAAAGCTCTTGTATGAAAAAGAAGATAGATATGTTAACTCAAC
>LPNX010758916.1:172852-235151 GCA_001517045.1 Pseudotsuga menziesii | reverse complement strand
AGTAGCGAATCATGCTCAAAAGGTATACATGTTTTCACACTTCCTGCCTTACTCAAATCCCTCTGCTCTTCTTATCCATGCTAATGAAGCTAGCAAGCTATCGCATGAAATATTTGGCCATTTAAATTACAAGTATTTATCTAATCTTAGTGAGAAATATATGGTCATAGGGTTTCCCAAGATAAAATTTTCCAAAGGAGTATGCCAAGGCTGTATCCTAGGAAAACATCCAGACCACAAATTTGAGAAAGCCAGCCATGAGAGAACCTCTGCACCCCTCGAGCTGATTCACAGTGATGTTGCTAGCCCATTTACTCATATGTCCATGAGTCAGGCCAAATATGCATTGACCTTTATTGATGATTTCTCCAGGTATTGTTGAGTTCACTTCATGAAACACAAGTCAGAAGTTTTTGGCCTATTCAAAGTCTTCAAGGCTTTGGTTGAAAACCAGTGTGGAAGAAAACTCAAAGCACTCAGATCTGAAAATGGTGGTGAGTATGTCAAGAATGAGTTTATTAACTATTGTGTAGATGTAGGTATTCAAATGCAGCATTCTATCCCCTACACACCACAGCAAAATGGTGTTGCAGAGAGGAAGAACAGATCACTGAAGGAGATGGCAACATGCATGATGGAGGCCAAAAATTTGCCACCGAAGTACTGGCCCGAAGCTATCAACTATGCAGCCTATATTCAGAATAGGGTGCCTCACAAATAGTTGGATGGCATGACTCATTTCGAAGCATGGAGTGGGCACAAGCCAGATGTGACCCATTTCAGGATTTTTGGCTCAAAGGCATGGGCTAGAATCCCGACAGAGAAGAGGAAGGCTTTGCAGCCCCAAAGCCAAGAGTGTCTTTTTGTTGGATACTCTGAAGATTCAAAAGGATACAAGTTGATAAACTTGAGCACAAACAAATCCTTCATTGAAAGGTGTGTTCAGTTTGAAGAAGAACCCCTTGCAGAAGTGGAGATTGGTGAAGCGTCTTCACCACCTGAACCTCAAGAAGTAAGTAAAAAGTTTGTTGAACATGCTGATTCTGATTTGTCTGATGGAGATGAGTTTATTTCAGACCCAAAAATCCCCACAAGGCCTAAATGGGCATCCAAGACACTACATGCAGCAGGACAGTTAGCTGGGGATCCCAATGACCCAAGGAGGACTAGATCTCAATTTGAGAGTGGTCTGTGCATGAAGGATCCTGAGTTTTCTGAAAGATGTCATTTGATGGTGGAGTCTGATCCACAAACATATGAAGAAGTAGCAGGAGATCCAATATGGCAAGCTTCCATGAATGAGGAGTTCAACTCGCTACAGAAAAGCAACACATGGGAGCTAGTGGATCTTCCTCCAGGGAGAAAACTAGTACAGTGTAAGTGGGTCTATAAGATCAAATTTGCTGCTGATGGTTCACCACTAAAGTACAAGGCTATATTGGTAGCTAAAGGCTACTCACAGGTTCATGGAATTGATTACAATGAGACTTTTTCCCCAGTGGCAAAGATGGATTCAATCAGGCTAGCTCTAGCCATTGCAGCATCAAGGCAATGGGAGGTACATCATATGGATGTAAAATGTTCCTTTCTAAATGGTGATCTCACTGAGGAGATATATATGCAGCAGCCCCAAGGTTTTTCTACTGACCATTCTCGTGTGTGCAGGTTTAGAAAGTCATTGTATGGGCTAAAGCAAGCCCCCAGGGCTTGGTATACCAAGATAGATAGCTTCTTGCTATCTCTAAATTTTGTTCGGTGAAAATATGATTCGAATGTCTATCTGAAGGTAATTAATGGTTCATTAATGATCATTTTGTTATATGTTGATGACCTCCTCATTACAGGAAGCTCACAGGCTGAGATTGCTTCCCTAAAAGGAGCTATGAACCAAGCCTTCTCCATGACAGATTTGGGGCTCTTAAGTCAGTTTCTAGGGCTTGAGATTGCTCAAACCAAAGCTGGAATCAAGGTGCACCAGTCCAAATATGCCTTGGATTTTCTGATCAAATTAAAAATGCAAGATTGCAAAGCAAGCAAAACTCCTTTCCTTTCAGGAGTGAAGCTGGAGGAAGATGATTCTCCACCGATGGTAAACAACACTTTGTATAGATAGTTGATTGGATGTTTATTGTATTTGATACATACTCGACCTGATATTTGTTATGCAGTAAGTGTTGCCTCTAGATATATGGATCAGCCTCATGAGATCCATTGGAAAGCAGCAAAGAGGATCCTTAGCTTTGTTCAGGGAACAAGGACTCATGGGATTTTCTATAAAGCCAATTCTGACCTTGAGTTAATTGGTTTTATTGACAGTGATTGGGAAGGTGATAGCACTGACAAGAATTCCACTTCAGGTTATGTGTTCATGATTGTAGAAGGGCCAATCAGCTGGTCAAGCAAGAAACAGAGTGCCATTGCACTCTCATCTACAGACGCCGAGTACAGAGGAGTTGTCAATGTAGCAACTCAGTGTTTATGGTTGCAGGGTTTACTTGGAGAATGTGGTTTCGAACCTGAGTACTCAACTACCATATACTATGATAACCAAAGTACCATTTGAATCTACAAGGATCCAGTTCAGAAGCAGAGAACTAGACACATTGAGATTCACATGCACTACATCAGAGAGCTTGTGCATGATGGCACCATTCACCTACTCTTCTGTTCATCTTCAGAACAAGTAGCTGACATCTTCACAAAATCATTTTGTGAGAAGACCTTCAGCAATCTCAAATCACTGCTGGGGATTGCTGATCATGCTTTCAAAGCATGATTGGAGACAAGATTCTACAATTTTGTTTTACAGTCCATGTTTAAGGGAGGATTTTCCCAAGTTGGTTTTGCCTCTTTCCTTGTTTCATATGGACTTGCAGTATGTAAAAGGGTGACTAAGCCTTGTTTCTAGGCCCTATATTTTGATTTATTACTCATAAAGTCAGGCTTAAGGGGGGGTGTTAGAATAATCAACCCATAGTATTTACCCACTTAGACATTAATTCATTTATTTTTGTCTTATTTGCCTAGTCCATGAGTCCCACCATGTGCAAGTTGCCAATTGCCTATCCATAGAGGTCAAACTTGCCATTATTGACTCATGTAGCACTTGGGAAAGCCTTAGGAATCAAATCTGCTTTATTCCTTTCCTCCTAGGTGCCCTTCTACTTTTTCTGCTTTATTGCCTGTTTTTTCAGTGTTTTAAGGAACATAGGAAAGAAAGACTAGGTGAGGTGAATCAGCTTTGTTGCCTCTTCCTCCTCCACTCTTTCCTCCATGAAAAAGCATTTATGAGATGCCATTTGACCACTCTTTAGCTTGCCTATGCGCCCTTGCTAATTCGTGGGGTCCTTGATAGATTTGGGATCAACTTTTTACACCTATGGGGGATTTGCCTATTTTGGGTAAGCCTGCTTTATGCTAGATTTTGATGCTTCCTTATGCATTTGATTTGCTCATGTATTCTATATATTCAGCAGCCTATGTTATTACAGGGTTGGCTATTGTACACTCAGTTAATATAATTTTGTGTTACAGCTCCATATTCAGTCTCCATTGTTGATAATTTTGCATGATCAATTGTTAATTGTTGTGAGTGAAATAAATCTACTGCAGGCCTGAATTTCTACAAATCCCAAATAGAAGATGAACACAGCTCAAGCCACAAGACAACACAGAGTTGTTCTTGGCCCTAACGTGGCCAAAACAACACAGCCACAACACCCAAAACTAGGGCGATTCAACAGCCCAATTTCACAATAAAAACAGTGGCAACGATCCACAGCCCACAATGGATAAGAAATAGAACTCTCAGCATAACCACGGGAGACTCAGCCAATGGGTTGGAAATCCACAGTGGCTCAAAATGGAATTGAACACCACAACCAACCAAACACAAGGAAAACAACAGTCCCAAAGCAGGGAAAAAGACGCAGCCAACAAATGGGGAAAAAAATCAACAGCCATCCCAACATCTAGTCGCCCAGGCAAACCATGGGAGAACCCACACACAGTCCGAATGGGAAAATAATCGGGCTCCCAACAGTCCCCAAACGTCTTGGGAAAAACACAGTAACAACCCAAATCGTGGGTTAAACCAACAACAAGCAGAAAACGTGGATTAAAGCCACGATCATTCACCTACCAGCAGAAATCGAGCTTCTTGATGTTGTTTCACCTGCTCGCTTCTCTGCGTGAGAATTAACTTCCTGTGCGTGAGGGTGAGCAACAGGACGTGAAAACCACTGACCATGGGGAGAATGGAGTCGTGGGGAAGATGGAGGAATTGCTTGCCTCTTTACCCACATTTTCTCCAACAATAAATGCCCTCAGCCACTCAGCCGCTCAGCCATAACTCGTCAACCACCAGCTGAAGCATTAAAGAGGTTGACAAGGTTGGATGAGACAAAAGGTGACAAACAACAAAGGTGGCAAAACATGGGTTTTTCCCCCATAACCAAGGTTTGACATCCCCCACCCCTTATCCTTTGGAAACATGCCCTTTTCATTCAACATTGCACTGCCATAGCTGGTTGCGGTTTATTTTAATTGATGTGCATGCTTACATGATGCCAAATTATAACGTGCCAAATAGCACGACATACCATCGGCAACTATCCCTATTGTTGAAACATGCAAAACCAAATCGATGGTGGGGATTTTTCCTTGAGCTCCTCACCACGACTAATTACAATATATACATCATGAAAACAGGGTCAAAACCGGGGACATTACAGCTACACCTCTATTTATATTTGTCCATTCACTTTAATAATTAATTCCAACATATAGGCTCAATTTAATCATGTAGGCTCAAGTTACACATGTAGGATCAAGTAACCACAACTGGGGTGCTATTGACCCACCTTTACAATTTGAGGGGACTACCTCATGACTCTTATTAGTTCTTTCGATTATAAGAATCGGAGTAGAAAGAAATACAATTGCTTCTCCTGGCAGGACCATCGGGGACCACAAAAAGTACATATAGATTATTCTTCAAAGTTACCATATTTCAACAGTTAATAAATAATATGGGCTTTATTAGTTTTGACCATGGGTCATGTGGGTAATTGACTGTGATATTTTTTTAACATGTTTATTGCCCCAAGATGGGTTGTATGTGAATTGATAATGGGTCAATTACGTTGCGTAAATTTTTGAGTGTTGTTTAACAGATTTATCTATTTAACATTTTTTTTAATAATATGTGTATGTGGAATTTATTTTGTTTATTACTCTAATCACTAATTTCCCCTTTAGATGTAGCATGTGAGATTGAAAACTTCATTGAGTTCTGTTTGTTATTTTATTTACTAAATTGGATACGTAGATAGATTTGGTCTAGGAAATGAAATGGCATTATGTGAATCCTTAACAGGATTCGATTACTCAGAAGATGTATAATGTTTATAAGCTTTGGCTTTAATTTGTTTATGGTTTATTTCATAGATGGGTTTTATATATTATATTTTTGTCTTTTCTCGCAATATGTAATCTGCGAGCATTGTGTTTAGCTTAATGGTTTGAGTTTTGATTTTAAGGGATTCCCTCCCTAGTTTGAATGTTTATGAATATGTATTTAATTTCTTCTTAATATATATTTTAATGTTTGAGGACAGTTGAAGTAACAATTGGTTTAAAGAATAAACCAAGTTTGTTTATCATTAAGGTTACTTAGTTAATTTTGTTAATCTCTAGTTTATTTTTAAAATAAGGTCCTAGACCTGTACAAGTTCTTTGTAAAAATTTACCTAAGGTTTTTAGTTTCAGTAAAAATATGACAGAGATATGGTTATTAATATTATCTACAAACTAGGGTTTAGATCTAGGTTAACACTTTGACATCAACTTCTAAAAACTGGTTAAATATAGTTCTAAGAGAAATTTAACCCTAAAAATTATCTAAGAATTTAAAATTGGAGTTTTAATTTAAAAAAAGTAAACAACTTAAAACACATATTTATCTCGAAAGTAAAATTTGAAGATCTCTAATCCATAGCATAATAACTATAAGTATAACTTGTAAACATAATTACTATAACTAGGAGATGTAGAAAACTCATACCCATAACTATTCAGCTTGTTAATGGTTATGAACCCTGCACACTTAAACATGCAGAATTAACAAAACCTATCTATCTCCGACCTTAGATATAATAACCAGATAACTTTCAAACTACCATGTTCCTCCCAAATATGACCCAAAACCATTTGTGGTTCTAATACGGATCCCTGCGTGCTGGCTACAACATGTAAGTGATCTAGAACTCCCAAGGTTGAGTCTTGTTTTATTTGGAATATGAGGATATGTATAAGAATGCCTGGTTTTGGAAATTCTCTCCAAAACTATTTATGAATAATGATCAGATCCCCCAGCCTTACCTTGGCTTGGTTCTTTATAGAAAATATTTTAGGATAGGGGAGTTGTTTTAAACTTCAGTTAGATCAAGAATCCATTATTTTTCTAAAAATAATATTTAATTGATTTATGTGGATTTAATAATTATTTTGTTCATCTTAGGAAATTTATACTAGTTCCTAATTTGAAGTTTAGAATGAGATATTTATTTATCATTTTAGTAAATAATAAATACTTTACTTATACTTATCTTCGTTATATTTATTTCTTTATATATATATATATATATATATATAATTACTTTAGTCATAATATATACATACTTTACATATTATCTTTAATATTTATTTATGCATCATATAACATAGTTTCATATTTGGTGTGTCCCTTAACTTATACTTTATCTTTTATTAAGGCCTCATGTAGGGTTGGTCAACAAAGTTAGGAATCTCTAGATCCTCGTTGCATGTTGGATTACCTCATGTATTGTTGTAGTTCTTCCAGTACTTGATGAGGAGTAAGTTTGAAATTTCATTTAATCAACGCAAAATAAGTAATATAAGGGTCGATGTTATTTAGAGTCGTTCTCACTCAACACACTTAATTTGAGTAACTCCTAGTGCTATCTAGAGCCAAATCTCAATTCTAATATTTGAGAGTTACACTTATTACAATTTGAGATCCTCTCGCTCAACATTAATGCTAGGATGTACTTGTATAATACACATAAGGATACAATGGCCAAATATCTGATGCTCCAGAGCTTATGCTAAACACAAAATCTGATAACTCATGTGCTCCAGAGCTTATGCTCAACAAAAACCACATAACTCATGTGGTCCAGAGATTATGCCCAACACAAATCTCATCACTCATGTTCTTAAGGGTTTATGCCCAATGCATTATAGAACTCTATAATGAATTCAATATTTTGCACATTTCATCACAATAATCATCTCACTATATGTATATACATAATCACCTAAAAATAAATCCAATACTTTGTACCATGATAATACTCATTTTCTATCAAAATCCATGCCCAACATATACAATAGTATACAAGATAATAAAACATATGCATTGGCTTACACCCAATATATCTAACTAATAATCATAAATCCTATGTAGTGGGGCATATTCCTGACATACAAACATAAAAATCAAAGTAACCCATATGCAATGTGACCCATGCCCATTATAGTTAAGTTCAAAATTCACGATATTACATCCCTCCCCACTGAGAACAAGACTGTCTCGATGTTCTAGGGACTAGAAATGAAGTCATGAAATAAGGAGGGGTAAGCCTCTCTCAAGGTGGCTTCATTCTCCCAAGTGGCCTCATATGCTCCAAAGTGCTTCCATTGCACTTTCATCTGGACTATGGTTTTATTCCTGACTTGTAATTTTATTTTGTCTAGAATATGAATGGGTTCGGGTAAAAAATCCCCTTCAGGTTCCACCTTTAGAAAGGGAGAATCAATAACATGTTTAGTATCATATCCATATTTCTTCAATAAAGATTTGTGGAAAACATTCTGAACCTTTATATGAGAAGATAAGCCTAATTCATATGCCATTGGCCCTTTCTTGGACAATATCTCAAAGGGTTCACAAAATCTTGGTGCCAGCATTTCGCATCTTCCCAAGCTCAATCAGCTTCTATTCACTTTTACATTTAAGTAAACATGTTCACCAATCTAGTAATCTTTGTAATTTCTTTTCTTATCTTCATACAGTTTCTTGAGGTCTTGTGCTTCCTTGAGATTTTGTTGTTCTTTGGTGACTAACTATGAGCCGGTCCATCGGGATTTCCCAAGTAATCAGTCTTATAAAATTCCAACGATAGAGTACCTCGAAGGGACTCATCTTGGTGGAGGTTTGTTATCCATTGTTATATGCAATCTCTGCGAGGTGCAGATAATCCTCCTACTTGGTGGGATTGTTCATAACATACATTCTAAGCATGTCTTCCAAAATATGGTTTACCTGATCTGTTTTCTTGTCTGTGTGCGGGATGTAGGCAATACTAGATTTTAATTGCATCTCTTAACTGGAGAATAATTATCTCCAAAAGTTACTGGTAAACATCATGTCTTGATTCGATATGATTTGCTTGGGTATCCAGTGAAATTTGAATATCTCCTTTAAGAATATGTCAGAAATGTGAACTTCCTTGAAAGTTGATTTAACTGGGATAAAGAGTGCTTATTTACATAACTTGTTAACCACTACAAAGATGGAATCATTATGCATATTTTTGTTCGGTAGACTTGTAATAAAATCCATACTAATAACCTCCCACTTCCATTCTGTAATGGGTAACGGTTGTAGTAATCCCAAAGGATGCTCGTGTTCAACTTTGACTAGCTGACATTCTTGAAATTTTGCGATGAATAATGCTATCTCATCCTCTATTTTTTTTGTAATTTAGTAAGAATATTGTTTTGCTGAAAAAGAAAATAATGTTACAATCATCTTTTCGCTACCTTCCAGAGGGCCAAGTGAGGCGAAAAGGAGTGGCTAATTTCCAGAAAAAGAACACATAACACTTGACTAAAAGCACAACTAACACTAAATCCAGATCCACTATAGGATCATAACAGAGGGTAGCTGAAAGAAAACCAATGACTTGGAAATGAAAAAGGAGAAGAATCCAGCCCTGAATGTGTTGATTCTCAGGTTTTTCCTTTTTTTCCTAGTTTTTTCTTGACTTGTATCCATTCCCCTAAAGCTGGGGACACTAAGGCTAGTTGCATCGCATCAATGGATGAATGGTGGAGCTCCTTGTCAGAGTCTGAAGAGGAAGGTTCATGGGATATTTTATGCCCTTGATGGGGGCTACTTTTCATGCCTTCATCTATTAGAAGAGGCATGTGTACCTCGGGTGGAGGTGGAGTGGATCTTTGTTCCTATTCAGCTGAGGGTGTGTCTTCATCAAGCTCATCAGCTTGAGAATTATTGTCTTTATCTAGATGGTCATCATGAGAATTTTCTACATGTGGTTGCTAGCATTTGGCCCTCTATGCTTTCATTGTTCATTTTTTATGGGTGATCTTTTGCAGACATGCATGAAGGAGGTGGCCCGATTGTTGACATATATTGCACCTGAAGGCTGTGTTTTCATAGTCCAAGGCTTGACTCCAGATGGAGTTTCCTAGTTTTAGGTTGATCATGTCGGGGATCCCAAAACTGACATCAATGGTGGCACAAATGCGACCAAAAGTGAAAATACCTTGATTTAAGCGAATTTCATCAGAGGACAAGAAGCAGCCTAGTGTGCTACCTATCCCTTCAAAGACCATTTGAGTCCAGAAGTGGATTGGTAAGTTTGGAAGATGATCCCAAATGGGCACCTTCATCACTACCATGGTTGAAGGGTCGAATGAAGGAAACCATGGGGTTATGAAAATCCCAACAGACCCCCAAAAATAGGGCCCTTTGCTCATGACCGATAGAAGGTATTTGCGAGAAGAAAAAGTTACTAAAAAAAAACCCTTTGAGCAGAGTAGTACCTTAGAGTCCTCGAGCAATTTCGATTTTATCCATTCGAGGAGATATTTTTTTTTTGGCCATAGTCCATTGAATATATAGATTACCGTCTCTTCCTTGTGCAAGAGAAGGTTTTGGATGACTTCTGGTTGCTTGATCTCCAAATTGGACACCTCCTCAGATTTTTCTACTATGTAGACCGAGTGAGGGGTTTGGAACGGATGTTGAGCTGTAGAGAGCCCCTCATGCAGTGCCTCTTTGAAGGAATTAGGACGAGAATCATAGGATTTGTTGTTTCCTCCCAAAATATTGGCCACCATGTAGATGCATGCATCTTTAGAGATCCCAAGGATTTGGAGTTGTAGGTGGTCAAAGAGTTGTTGGCCTGCATAGATAAGCCTATGCAATCCTAAATGAGTACCATCTTCCTATTGAATCAAGCATTTCAGCTGTAGAACAGAGCATTGTAGGTTCACTCGCAAATAGAGAGAGACCCCCTTCAGAGATCTAACAAAAATCGAAAAGTAATTGCCTGCTGAGTTCTCATACGCGTGTATCCCACGGTGGTGTTGATGTATATGTAACTTCGGAATGTATTCACTTGTATATTTCATGTATTGTACACTGATGTTTATTTTGGGAAGTATCTGTAATGTAATTGAGTCATTTCATGCCCTAATGTTCATATCGGGAGATTCTATAATGTAAACAAGTCATGTCAACTCATTATGGGTAACCCTCATATTGATCAAGGGTTAAAGTCCCCGCAGTTCCAGGGCACTAGGGTTATTATAATCTCCTAGAGAATTCAGCCCTAGTAGGGTTTAGTTAAGTTGAGAATTAGTATAAATAGAGAGCTAGCCTCTCTATTTAGTACACACTCAATCACACTCAGTTGTAGCGCATAGTTGAGGAAGAAGAAGACACTGGGGCTAGGAAGAAAGAGGCTACTACTGTCAGGAGATCATCTTACTATTTTGGGGTTTTACTTTTGGTGTTAATTCTATCTTTGAGGAAGTTGTAGGGTTTTCTCCATTTATGGTTTCCCCGAGGAAAAACACTCTGTTCATTGTCTCTTGTGTTTGATTGTTGTACATCATGTTATTCTCTCAGTTAAAGATCCTAACATAATGCTAGCTTGAATGATAAAAAATAATAGGTGGAAAGACAAACCCTTATTGTGTTACTACAAGCTAGAGCCACCCGTGCCTCTCTTTCCCAAGCACAGCCCATGGGGGTGCTCGGCCGACTTCAACACCATCTTCGCATGGAAATCCATCACAGTCCAGCCTGCAGGGATGCTGCTGATCTGGGCATCGACGAGTCTGAAGTCATAGAGATTATCAATCACATTCAAGAGCTTGGAATGGGTGATCTCTTTGGAAGCTATGAACTGCCCTGAATGGGAAATCTCATCGTGGGACTATAAAAACCCTAGAACTGCCTCTTCCTCTATATTCCGTTCCTCTTTTCCTTCAATATTTGACATCAATGCTATCTCATCCTTTAAATTAGGCCATAAAATGTGTTTCTTCATTGTCGATATCATATTTTTATATCTTAGATTCCCTGAGAAGGGATTTTGATGGAAATCCACTAGGATGTTGGACCTGATGTACCCTCCTTCCGGCATAAACAATCTCTCTTTGGAACACAATATTATGGTCTCGCCTACCTTATACTCTCTTTTTATTTTTGAAACAACGTGTCCTCTTGAATATTTTTTAGGACTACAACATAGAAACGGTCAACTCCATTTTTTGTTATGATCCTATCGTGCAAATCCGAATCGGTTTTGCTTAATTTTACCTCATATAACATATGATCTCGTGGACTGAAAGCATCGATGATTTTATTCTCCTTTACATTTATATGCTTTAATTCAAAGTGGTACTCACTAAGGAAGGCCAATCATCTAGGATGTTTGGCATTTAGATCTTGCTTGTTGAACAAATACTTCGAATCATGTTGTTTGTCTTTAGAATAAAATTCATTTGCATGAGGTAGGGGTGCATCCATGAAGGTGGGTTACAATTTTTGGGAAGGTGATTTTTACAGAAACAAAAAATCATACCACAATCGAGCTTATATTAAACCCTTTATTGAGGTCTTACACCTCGATCGAGGGTTTATACCATGCTCGATTGAGGTTATCTTAAACCCTCGATCAAGATTTTGATAAACCCTTGATCAAGGGTTTAAGACCTTGATCGAGGGTTAAAACCAAGCTCGATCGAGGATTAAAAAGGACTTCCATCGAGCATTTCGAACCTTCTATTGGTAGGAAAGAAGACCATAATTTAATTCACTTCATTTGTTGGATATAAAATGGTAATTTATATCCATTCGTAGATATGGGTCGTAGAGTAATTGAGTCATAGATGTGATTATGGCTCTAATTAATCACATCTATAACTCCAGTTAATCCACAACTAATATCTACACATAAAATCTATGGAAAGTGGCAGTAGCAATGCTTTTACTTGTTTTTTATTTAAGCTATGTACTATTACCCACAAGTATCATTCTTCTAGTCGATATTATGTTTTATTAAATTTTATCATCATATAATTCTATGTTTGATTTTAATTGAATTTGAAGACCATGTTTCCATGTACAATACGAGATTTTAAAAGATTTGATTAGAGAAATTTTTGGGTGTCCATATTCATGTGCACACATCAATATGGACACTCGAATATTTTTTTAGTTAATGTTTTGAAAAGATCGATTAAGTTGCTATCTCAATCGATCTTTTCTCTAACCGCACATAAAAATTCAATAGAGGTATTTAAAAACACGTGTATTTCGATATGCATCATGTAAAGTTTCATTTAATTAAGTCTTCGAAAAGATGATTGTACACCTTGTATTTTGAATCTCCATTTGAATTCATGTCATTCAACATTTTCAATTTTTGTCGAAATAATATGTAGTGTCATGTTTAGTTTCCATACTTTTTGTTTTTTGGATCCCACGGTTGCCATAACACCTTTTCTTTTATTTATTTTCCTCCATTCCTAGAAATATGAAACAACACAACAATTAGTCATGTGTTATTGATGTAAATTCTAATGTCATTCAATAGTTTACTAGGAATATTAATTGCAAATGTGTGACAGAATAACAATTTTGAAGAGTAAACAATGGACTTTGATATAACCCAAGGAAATGAGGTCATCTTTTTTTTCATGCTCACATTTTCATCTCTCTAAAGGTACTAAAAATACTTTTCTCCATTGTATATAATTTTTAATTTTAAAAAACTACAATTATGTGATATGAATCTGAATTTAACACTAATTTTTATCTTATTCATCCTGTTCGATTCCACGCTATACTCTGAGATTTAATTAATATCACACGTTAGGATCTATGTTGTAGGTAGATCGTAGTCTTGAGAATCCGGGTCGACTATCCACTCGACCTGGATTCTCAGGACTATGATCTACCTACTATATAGATCCTTCGACTAGATATTTAAATCCTAGATCCCATGGACGAATAGAACATGACGATCTAGATAAAAATTAGTGTTTTCAAAGTCATATCACATAATTGTAGTTTTTTAAAATAAAAAAATATTTACGAAGGAGCAAAGTATTTTTAGTATTTAAAACCTTTCAATACATTTTTGTAACTCAAATTCTTAAAACATTAGCTTCAAGAAATTGTATACACATTGGATGTATTGCTGATAGGAATCAAATGATGTTGAAATTCCCATTTCCCCTTTATTATTGTGGAATCTTTTGTTTTTACATATTATTCAAAATGTGTGAAAACAATTACTTAATGAACACTTATTCTTATTACTAGTTTTTTTCCTAATGAGTTAAGAGGTATTTATTCTTGTCTATTTTTTCTTTTAAATTCTCTATTTGGGTCCTTGAAGCCCATTTCTAAAATGTCCTACATGGGCATAATATTCTAGATACGGATTATGCTAGTTAGTGTCCACAAGATGTTCTGAACCAAGGGGCTAGGATTTATCTCCTTATTTTTTTGTACTAAATGTAAACCTGGGGAGAATGCATGTATAAAACCTTGGTACTGTTGATGTGTATGTAACTTTGAAATGTATTTCACTTGTATTTCTTATGTATTGTAACCCGGTGTTTATTCCAGGATGAACTTGAGTCATGTCATTCCCCGATGTTCCTATCGGGAGGTTCTATAATGTAAACAAGTCATGTCAAGTCATTGTGGGTAACCCTCCTATTGGTTAAGGGTTAAAGTCCTCACAGTTCTGAGGTAGTAGGGTTATTAGACTCTCTTAGAGAGGTCAATCGTAGTAGGGTTTAGTCAAGTCAGGAATTAGTATAAATAGAGAGATGGCCTCTCTATTTATCACACCTCTCATACACACTCAAGTTTAGCGCATAGTTGAGGAAGGGGAAGACATTGGGGCTAGACAAAAGGAGGTTACTGTTGTTGGAAGATCACCTTACTATTTTGAGGTTCTACTTTTGGTGCTGATTCTATCTCTGAGGAAGTTGCGAGGTTTTCACGATTTATGGTTTCCCCAAGGTTAAACACTATGTTCATTGTATCTTGTGTTTGATTGATGTGCTTGTTATTCTCTTAGTTAAAGATCCTAATATAATGGTAGCTTAATGATAAAAATATAACATGGTATCAGATCTAACTTGAGAAGAAGACACTGTGCAGCTACGGGAACTAGGGCTTCCTACTTTATGGATCTTCCTCCACAGATTTTCAGCAAAAGAAGGTTTGATTAAATATCCTCCTTAGGGGGCATCTTTCTGTCAAAGTAGAATCCAATTTTGAGGTTTTTCAGTTTTGAACCCAACACTGCTACCGGAAATTAGGGATTTTCATAGAAGAGGAATTTTTCAGTGAGACCAGGCCTGGATTGATCTCCTCCAAAAAATCGAAGTTAGGGATCAAATTGAAAGCAATTGGTCAGACAGAACTCTGGAAAATAAAAACCCTAATCTGCTACTGAACCAACACTGCAAGATTTCAGCTCCAAACCTAGGTCCGACATCTTGACCTGGTAAGATCTAAATCTTTTATATTTCCATTTGAGGTTTCAATTAAGATGTCTCATCGTACCAAGATTGATGAAAATCTTGAGGGAGCTGATAACTTCCAAGACTGGAAGTATAGGATCTCCCTGGTCCTGGAAGAAAATGAGTTGGACTCCTATATCAATGAGGATGTTCCAGTTCCAAAGGGATATGAGGCTAAGGCATTACATAAGAAGAAGTGGGTTATGGCAAAGAGAATCATTGTTGATTATATCAAGGATCACCTCATACCATAGGTGTCCTGCCTAAAGACACCTAAAGCTATGTTTGATTCCCTAACCAAATTGTTTGAAGGGAAGAAGATAAATAGGAAGATGACTCTGAGAAACCAACTGAAGAATGTAAAGATCCAGAATGCTGATACCATTCAGTATTACTTTACAAGGGTATCTCAGATCAAGGAACAAATGGAAGCAATAGATGAAGAAGTGGAGAATGCAAAGATTGTGATGACCACCTTGAATGGTATCCCTAGATCATGGGACTCCTTCATTCAAGGGATCTGTGCTAAAAAGAAGTTAGTCAAGTTCAGCAAACTATGGGAAGAATTCTCTCAAGAAGAAGCTCGGATAGAAGCTCAAGAAGAAAAGATGGGAAGTGAAGATCAAGCTCTCACAACCCACATCAAGAAAATCAGAAGGAAACATCATCACTCCAAAGGTAAGATCTCACACTCTAGAAGAGATATGTCTACCATTAGATGTTACACATGTGATGAGAAAGGTCACATATCCAATTATGCCCTAATAAAGGGAACTTAAAGAAGAAGAATGAAAACAAGAGAAGACATCATGCTCATGATGCAGAGGATGACGAACCTTCCATAAAGAGAATCAGACAAGAAAGTGATTCTTCAAGTGATCAATATAATGTGCTGATCTCTGCTCTCACAGGAACTATTTCACATGGAAGCAATGATTGGCTCATAGACAGTGGTGCTTCCAAGCACATGACGGGTTTCAAAGAATCATTTGTGAAACTATCTAAACATGAATCACCTCACAAGGTGAAACTTGGGGATGACTACCAATATCCAATAAAAGGTAGTGGTGAATCCTCCAATAAACTAGACTCTGGAAAGTCTATGAATATGAAGAATGTATTATTTGTTTTGGTACTAAAGAAGAACCTCATCTCCATATCTGCATTGGATGCAAAAGGAATGAGGGTTTCTTTCATAGATGGACAAGTTCTTATGTGGCCAAAGGGAAATAATTTTGACGATGCGATAGTGATTGGGGAACAACAAGGAGGTATATACAAATTGAAGGGCCAACCAGAACAAACTTTGGTCCATGACACAGTAGAGCCAAATGAACTTTGGCACAGAAGGCTTGTACATTTGCATTATAGAGCACTACCACTTGAAAGCAAAGTTGTTGAAGGTCATCCAGAAATTCAAGAAAAACGTGAAGGGGTTTGCAAAGGATGTGCGAAAGGAAAGAACACAAAGAAGACATTTCCAAGTAGCGAGAGAAAATCAAAAGGAATCTTGGAAATCATCCTCTATGATGTATGTGGACCAATTTCATCAAGTTCACTAAGTGGGTATTAATACTATGTTTCTTTTATTGATGACTTTTCTAGGAAGACATGGATTTACTTCATCAAGAACAAAGATGAAGTATTCAGCAAGTTCAAGGAATTCAAACCGTTGATCGAGAACCACACTAAAAAGAATATCAAGACTTTTCGATCAGATAATGGTGGAGAATTCACATCAAATGAATTCAAAGAATTATGCAAAGACTCAAGGATTAAGAGGGAGTTCTCCACCCCATATAATCCACAACAAAATGGGATTGCAGAAAGGAAGAATAGAACCATCATGGAAGCTGCAAGAGCTATGCTTCATGATCAATATCTTCCTATGCATATTTGGGCACACTAGAGGAAATTTCAACTCAAAATGGGCCTCCTAAAAAAAATTAATAAAATATTAGTTAAAATAATAAAATAATATTTATTAATTTTGGAGGAAGAAAAGAAAAAAACTACTTTTTTGTTTGTATTTTTTACATCTCTCCCCGTGTTTTAACTCAAATTTCGATCGGGAGAGCTCGTTGGATGCGGAATTAAATTCCCCATCCAACGAGTACCCACTTGATATACTTTTGACAGACCCTGCTACCCCAAAAACAAGAAATACCTAAAAAAACATGATGCTAATGTCATCATCACATTTTTTCAGGTATTTCTTGTTTTTGGGGTAGTGGGGTCCATCAAAATTATGCCAAGTGAGTACTCGTTGGATTGGGAATTTAATTCCACATTCAACAAGCTCTCTCGATCAAAATTTGAGTAAAAAGACGAGGAGATATGTTGAAAATACAAACACAAAAAATAGTTTGTTTTATGATATCTATCCCCAAATTTATATTAGAAAAGTGTTTAATACCTATACGGTGTTTCAAATTTAAAGCAATTTCATTGGCTAACACGTTATGACATGGAATTTCAATTAAAGTTAAAAGGCCCATTTGAGTTGAAATTTCTTCTAATGGAAGCAGCCAGAACAACGGTGTATGTACAGAACCGTACTCCACAGAGAGTACTCGAGAACAAGACTCCTGAAGAACTCTTCTCCGGAAAGAAACTAGAAGTAAGCCATCTTAGAATATTCGGTTGTCCTGTGTACATACACATTCCAAAAGAGAAGAGGACAAAATTAGATCCTTTAGTAAAGAAGGGTATATTTGTGGGATACTTCGAAAGCTCGAAGGCTTACAAGATATACTTCCCAGGGTTCAAGAAGATTGACGTTAGCAGAGATGTAATATTTTATGAAGATTCAGCCTACATCAAATCCAGAAAGAGACTTGCTGAAGAACCTGAAAAGCAGAAGCACCCAAAATTCATGATACAACCATGAACGTAGAAACTCAAGAAGAATATCAAGAGTTTGAAGAACCACAAAGACCTGTAGATCCACCTCAGGAAAATAATCCTCACAAGAGGAAACCTACTTGGGTATAAGAAATTGTCTAAGGTGCAGAAAGATATGGGGCTCCATAAGAGAATCATAGAGAAATAAAGAGGACTAGATCCTGCCCCATGTATGTAGCATTACTTTCTGATTTCATCAATAAAGAACCTTCCAATTATGAAGAAGCGGTAGAACGAAAAGAATGGGAGGATTCTATGATCGAAGAATATCAATCAATCATGAAGAATGATGTCTAGGAAGTTGTTCCAAGATCATAAGGGAAGTCAGTTGTAACTTCCAAATGGATCTACAATATTAAGCATGTTGCAGACAGTAGCATAGAGAAATATAAAGCAATATTTGTTGCTCATGGTTTCTCCCAGAAAGAAGGAATAGACTATGAAGAAACCTTTGCACCTGTATCCAGATACACTTTCATCAGATTGGTACTTGCTTTGGTTGCAGTGATGAAATGGAAGATACACCAAATGGATTTCAAGACTTCTTTCTTGAATGGTGTAGTGGAAGAGGAAGTGTATGTGGAGCAACCACTCAGTTTTGAGACACATGATAGAGAATCTCATGTGTTTAGATTGAAGAAAGCCCTGTATGGCTTAAAACAGGAACCCAAGACATGGTATAGAGGAATTGATAGCTTTCTATCTAGTTTGGGCTTTACCAAGAGTAAAGCAGATTCCAACCTTTACTACAAGGTTGAAGATGGAAACCCAGTGATGCTCCTACTATATGTAGATGATCTGTTTGTAACAGGTATGGATGGGTTGATTGCTGATACAAAGATAAAACTTGCTGTCGAGTTCGAAATGAAGGACTTGGATATGATGCATTATTTTTTAGGTGTGGAGGTGTGGCAGAATACAGATGGAATATTCCTTGGACAAGGGAAGTATGTAGTAGAGATCCTCAAGAGATTTGGGATGATGGACTGCAAGGAATTAACCACACCTATTCAACATCAAGCCTGAAGTTATTGAGTGATGCTTCATTAGAGTCGGTTGATGCCAAGATGTATCATCAGATGATTGGGTCCTTGATGTACCTAATGAACATGAGACCGGATATTTGATTTGTTGTGAACACCTTGAGCCAATTCTTGACAAATCCGAGACATGTTCACTTGATTGCTGCAAAGCATATTCTGAGGTACCTGAAGGGAACGGTTGATTATGGGATCAAGTATAATACTGATCAAAGGATTAACCTAGAGGGTTATGTTGATTTAGATTGGATAGGAAGTGCCATCAATCGAAATAGCACTTCAAGGTGTTGCTTCAGTATGGGATCAGGTGTGATCTCTTGGTTTAGCAGAAAGCAATCATGTGTGGCACTAAGTATAGCTAAAGTAGAATATGTCGTAGCTTGTTCAGCTAGTTGTGAGGTAGTATGGCTAAGGAAGCTATTGTTTGATTTATTTGATATCCAGTTAGATGCTACTTGTATATACTGTGACAACCAAAGTTGTGTGAAGTTGTCAAAGAACCCAGTGTTCCATGACAAGTCGAAGCATATCGAGATCAAGTATCACTATATCAGGGATATGGTGAAGAGAGGAGCAGTGAAGCTCCAGTATGTTGCAACGATCAAACAGATAGTTGATGTGTTGACTAAGCCATTGGCTAGGGTGAATTTTGAGTACTTCAAGGAGAAGCTTGGTTTTCTTCAGATTGAGATTCCTCCTAAGAGGAAGTGATGTGTCTGTGTTGAGCCCTTATGACATGGTGAGAGGATTGGTTCCTTCCATGGTCAGATGTAGGTGCTATGCCCTTCTGACATTGTGAGAGGATTGGTTCCTTCCATGGTGAGATGTAAGTGTTGTGCCCTTTCGACATGGTGAGAGGATCGGTTTCTTCCATGGTCGTATGTAAAAGATGTGACATGGTGAGAGGATTGGTTCCTTCCATTGTCAGATGTATGTGATGATCCCACGTCCATCATGAAAAAGGGTTGGCTCTGTGAAGACAAATATAGTATGAAAAAGGACTATCTCTGTGTAGATCCCACATCTAGTATGAAAAAGGACTAGCTCTGTGAAGACACATCTAGTATGAAAAAGGACTAGCTCTATGTAGATTCCACATCTAGTATGAAAAAGGACTAGCTCTGTGAAGACTTATCTAGTATGAAAAATGACTAGCTCTGTGTAGATCCCACATCTAGTATGAAAAAGGACTAGCTCTATGAAGACTCATCTAGTATGAAAAAGGACTAGCTCTGTGCAGATCACACATCTAGTATGAAAAAGGACTAGCTCTGTGTATATCCCACATCTAGTATGAAAAAGGACTAGCTCTGTGAAGACTCATCTAGTATGAAAAAGGACTAGCTCTGGGTATATCCCACATCTAGTAGGAAAAAGGACTAGCTCTGTGAAGACTCATCTAGTATGAAAAAGGACTAGCTCTATGTGATTATACATCTAGTATGAAAAAGAACTGGCTTTGTAGATGTACATCTAGCATGAAAAAGGGTTGGCTCTGTAGAACTTCCTATGACGAGAAGAATCAAAAGATTCCACCCATGATGATTTAGTGATGATCCAGTAGTGATGATTCAGATCAATTGATGATCTAGATCCAGTGATGATGTCTAGTGATGATCCAAATTGAGTGATGATCCAAATCCAGTGATCATGTCCAGTGATGATCCAGATCGAGCGATGATGTCTAGTGATGATCCAGATCCAGTGATGATCTAGATCCGATGATGAAGATGACTTGAAGATGAAGATGAATTGAAGATTAAGGTGGCTTGAAGATAACAAGGACTCGATGATGATTTAGATGATACAGAGAAGAAGAATTGTGCTGAAAATTGTGTCGAAAGAATACCTTCCTAGTTAAGAGGGAGTATTGATGTATATGTAACTTTGGAATTTATTTCACTTTTATTTATTATGTATTGTAACCCGATGTTTCTTTCAGGATGTACTTGAGTCATGTCATGCCCCGATGTTCCTATCGAGAGGTTCTATAATGTAAACAAGTCATGTCAAGTCATTATGGGAAACCCTCCTATTGGTTAAGGGTTAAAGTCCCCGCAATTCTAGGGAACTGGGGTTATTAGACTCTCCTAGAGAGGTTAGCCCTAGTAGGGTTTAGTCAAGTTTGGAATTAGTATAAATAGAGAGCTGTCCTCTCTATTTATCATGCATCTTATACACACTCAAGTGTAGCACATAGTTGAGGAAGGAGAAGACACTAGGGCTAGACAGAAAGACGTTACTACTGTTGGGAGATCACCTTACTATTTTGGGGTTCTACTTTTGGTGCTAATTCTATCTCTAAGGAAGTTTTGGGGTTTTCACCATTTATGGTTTCCTCGAGGATAAACATTGTGTTAATTGTCTCTTGTGTTTGATTGTTGTGCTTGTTATTCTCTCGATTAAATATCTTAATATAATGCTAGCTTAATGATAAAAATCTAACAGATAGTCATGTAAAAATAATTTTTTTGAGTGTTTAATAGTAGCTCGATCGAGGGTTTGTTTGACCCTTGATCAAGGATTTAATAAACCCTTGATCGAGCTTTCTTTAAACCCTCGATCGAGTTTCTGTTAAAACCTCAATTGAAATATTTAAATCCCTCGATCGAGGGCCTGCAAAAAGAGAATTATCCCTCTTACAATAAAATCAATGTTTCTCTGTGTCTTCTAGGAGTGTAAACACTGTCATTCATGGCACACAATTGAGAGGAGTTCATAGCAATAGATTCATCACTGAATCCTCTATCTATTGAGATATCATGCATGGTTTATTTTTAATTAGTTCTAAAACTTACACTTAGAAAACCAGACAACAACTTCGAAGCAGATCAAATAAAAATCCGCAGGGTAAAATATACACATCCAAAAATTTCTTAAAAATACACAATCCACACATCAACGTGTCCTCTTCAAAAGCGTATCTTTGGTTTTTCAATTTTTTAAAATAGTGAATAAAAAGCTCGGATGGACACACATGTGTATAAAATTATGCTAGAATGAGATGTGGTCACTTTCANGAATTATTGGGGTTGGACACGAGCCACTTATTAACTTCTTCAAACTTTTAAGGTCACACAGTTCATTAAATAAAAAATTTCACACATTAAATGACATATAAATATTTTTCTTAAAATATTATTGGGAAGCCAACATAATATTCTACATTTTTTTTTACTGTAAGTCGAAATTCACATTGAATATATGCATTTCGAGGGCTTCTATCTAGCACATGAGTAAAAAATCAGGTTTTCGTCACCAAATTTGGCCAAAAAGTGTTACCCACCTTCATGGAATCACCCGTAGTTCCTCCACATTTTTCAGGTGTGGAGAATGGTTTCTAGCTCAAGATCATGGGTGGGATAATTTTTTTTTGTTCCTTTAATTTTTTGTCACTCATAACATATCGTGTAGTCATTCTGCATGAGGACTCCTCCAAGTCCTTCCTTGCTCGCATCTGTGCAAACAATAAAATCCCCATCGAGATCTGCAATTTGTAGTATCTCTGCAGTAGTCGAAAGCTATTGATTCTTCTGAAAAACATTCCTTGCACTTGGTTTTCCACAAAAACTTGCTTTCCTAGTTTTGTAAGTTGGTCATGCGATAGGAAATCCTCAAAACTTTCTAAACGATCTTTGGATAGTAACCTGTTAATCCCAAAAATGACCTAATGGCTGTGACATAGGTTGGTGTAAGCCAGTATTCTATGCCTTTAATATTTTTTGGGTCGACAGATATACCCTTCTAATAAATGATGTGACCAAGGTATTGTATATGTGGTTTGGAAAAATCACATCTATTAAACTTAACATACACCTGGTGTTCCTGTAACACCCATTAGTGGAAATTTCAACTCAAAATGGGCCTTTTAACTTTTATTCAAATTCCATGTCATCATGTGTTAGCCAATGAAATTTCTTTAAATTTGAAATACCATATAGGTCTTAAACACTTTTTTAATATAAATTTAGGGATAGCTATCATAAAAAAAACTACTTTTTTTGTTTGTATTTTTGACATATCTCCCTGTGTTTTTACTCAAGTTTCGATCGGGAGAGATCCCTGGATGCAGAATTAAATTCTGAATCCAACGAGTACCCACTAGGCATACTTTTGATGGACCCTGCTACCCCAAAAACAAGAAATACCTAAAAAAATGGAATGATGACATCATCATTCCATTTTTTTAGGTATTTCTTGTTTTTGGGGTAGCAGGGTCCATCAAAAGTATGCCTAGTGGGTACTCGTTGGATTCGAAATTTAATTCTGCATCCAATGAGCTCTCCTGATCGAAATTTGAGTAAAAACACAGGGAGATATGTCAAAAATACAAACAAAAAAGTAGTTTTTTTCTTTCTTCCTCCAAAATTAATAAATATTATTTTATTATTTTATTGGTTCATTTTAGGAGGCCCATTTTGAGTTGAAATTTCCTCTAATGCATATTACTATGTAGACATGCTCCTCATGTTCTTATTTACTCTTTGATTAAACTACTATATCATCTATAAAAACCAATACAAACTTATCTAGGTATGTATTGAAGATATAGTTCATCATGCACATAAAATTTGTTGTTGCATTGGTTAGCCCAAAAGGCATTACTACAAACTCCTAATGGTTGTATTGAGTTGGAAAGGTCATTTTATGTATATCTTCATCGTGGATCTGTACCTGATGGTATCTAGATCACAGGTCAATATTTGAAAATATTTTTTCTTCTCTCATTTGATCAAACAATTCATCGATCCTAGGGAGTGGGTAACGCTTCTTGATGGTCATCTTATTAAGTTGGCGATAATTGATGCACATTCACATCGTACTATGATTATTCTTCACAAACAATCTATCTTCTTCCCAAGGGGACACACTCATTCAGATATAACCCTTCTGAATCAACTATTGTAACTACAACTTGAGCTCCACCAATTCTGGTGTAGTCATGTAGTATGGGGGTTTCGACACTTGCACTGACCCTAGGGTCAGTTCTATAGAAACATTTAAGTTCCCTTTTGGTGGTAATCCCAGTATTTCCTCAAGAAATATATCCTTAAATTCCATGAGAATAAGAAATTCTTCAATTTATTGTTCTCTCTCAACTTCCACATCCTAGATGTTTATTGCAAAAAGTTTGCAACCATTCCTTACACACTTCTTTGCTTGTAAGGTACATATCTATATAATGGAAACCTTCTTGGGTATGCCTTGAATATTTGTTTGATTCCCTTGGATATCTATGCACAAGATTGACTTGTTTAGACAATCAAGCATGACATGGTGTTGTTCAAACTAGTCCATGTCGATAAGTACATCATACGATCCTAAGGGTGAGATATATAAATCTATCTTAGCTGGAAAACCATTCAAGTTTACCTCACAGTCTCTCACTAGTTCCAAAACATTTCTTCTTGTAACAATGGATAATTGTACCATCCATGGTTTCAGATGTTTTACTTTTTTTAGTTTACACGTTTCAACAATCTTGGGTGATACATAGCTTTGGCAAGCACCGGGATCAATCAAAATTCAAATAGAAGTGTTTGAAACCTTACCTTCTATTTCAACCATAGTGGCTTGATGGTATGCTTGTCCTCCATCAAGTGCTTCATAGATCGTCGGTGTGTTATCCATGTCTTCTACCCTTGGGTCTTCCTATAAATTGTTCAAGACTCCACCAGTCTTGTTTGGACAAATTCTAGCATAATGGGGTCGTTGGCATTTCCAATAGCTAAACTATAGAAAGGAATCCTTGGCTCCTCCATTTATTGCTGGTATGTTGGTATTTAGTCCAGGCACATTTGTATTTGCACCTCTCTTGCTGAGATTTCTGTTAGCTGCAAACCTGTTGTTCTTTTTTTTGTAAGGTGGTGGTCTAAGACCTGGTTTTCGGTTGCTAGAGAAGGTCCCGAACCTATCTCGACTTATGTTTATGTTCTCCTACTATATCAATCCATGATCATAGAAAATCCTAGATTTATGTATGGTATTGTCTCTATTTTTGGGCATGTCAAACTAAATTCTCTCTCAAAAATTGGGAGGAAGACACTTGAGAATATGTTGTATCTTCACCTTTTAGTCCTTTATGTAAGGCACGTAGTATAACAGATCCAAAAATATGTCAATAAAGGAATCCATGATCATGGAGCCCATCCTTAAATCACAAAATTCTTTCATTTTCTTGTCAAAGAACCTCTTAGAAATTTATTTTTCTGGAAATATTCTACGAAAATTACTCCATATGATTTCTTTTACTTCATCTTTTTTGGTATGCTTTAGGTCTCTCCACCATCTGGCTTCTTTCCGATTTAAATTGTAAATGGCCATCCAGTATTTCATCTCATTGGAGTGGTAGTGTACTTATTTTCTCATACCCAAGATCCATTCTTCATCGTTTTCCTTAGTATTCATCTCTCCTTCATAGGTTGGGGATTTTATCTTTCAGAATTCTCCTTGGAGGTTGTCATCATTTTTCTGCCTCTTTCTGCAAGGGGAGAGGAAACCTTCACTAGAAGAACTGTGATATTCTTTATCTAGGTCATCGGGTGTGTTTTCTTCTCTTCCCCTTTCCTTTGGACTTCTAGTTCTTCATTTATGATGATACGCTTCCTTATATTTATTTGTAGAATGGGTAGGTTTTCCTTGAGGTTTTACTCCTGTCATGTTCTGGAGTAAAGCTTCCTTGATTGCTTTCTTCTCTTTTGTCTCATTCATGTTATCATATTTGAAGCTTTGTAAGTCTTCTTTCATACTCTATATGGTTTTCATTAGATTGGAATTTAATTCCGCCACTAGTTCTTCTTCCCTTGTTGGGGAATTGAGATTTCCTTGCCCGTTGTTGTCCTCTTTTGCATTCATGACCTAAACTATTTCTTGATCGTGTAATTAAAACATTTGGTAACAAATAATGTTCTATTAGTTAACAAAATTTCAAATACAGTTTTGAAATGTTAGTTTATGGAACAAATGTTCAGTAGCACCCATTAGGCCTCTTAGTGTTTGAATACAGGCTCTGATACCACATGTAATGTCCCTAAAATCCATAAATAAATAAATAATTTGGTAGGATAATAAATACACTAAGATATTAAGGACATCTGCTTTTTCTACTGTGGAATAGAAACTTCGATAAGGAACTAAGCCTAAGTTTTGTTGTTGTTTTCGTTCGTGTATGTTGTTTGTATGATGATAATGTTTACATGTCACTATTATATTTTTAGATATGTTTGTAGTTTATGTACATATTTATCTTGTTCACTAATGTTGGTGATCTTATTCTATTAATGTTTTGCTTTCATGTTAGGTTACCACTTTGTTCTTTATTTACGACGAAGAGGCTGACTTGCCTATGTATATAAAGGGGTGGAGTAGCGGGATTTTTCCCTATCGACTCACTCAGAAAGGTAAGGAAACCTATTCTACTGGGATATATTAGTTCATTGCAAACTAACGCATGTGTACCTATTTATCTGCATGTGACTTTGGCTATAAACGTAGGCTCATGAACGTGATGGAAAATAGTCCTAACATATAAAACTAGCTAATACTAATCACTAAATGTTTTTTCAAATAAAATACTAAATCATATGCTTGAAGATATCAACTCAACTAAAGGAGGAAGGGTTTAAGCGTAAATTTGAAAGTATGTTGGTAAAATATGGTTAAGTGGTTTTTATACTTTTGAATAAAACTATGTGATCTTTCAATCTATGGTATTGAGGATTTAAACTATAGAATACATATGGAAATCAAAACTATGGAATGGTTTAATGTTTTCATGGAAATAACTTTGAAGCCATAATATATGCAAGTGAGTTTTGATTTAAGGTTTAGTACAGGCCAGGCTATAGCATTCACTGATCCACATGATGGGAAGGATTCAATTCTTACGCTTTGCGCTAGGTTTTTATTTTTCATTTGTTTGGTCCTTTCTATGGTGTTGAGGGAGGTTTAGGATCCAACATTGGAGCTATGCATGCCCAAGTTGGGCTTACAGTGCTGGTATCAAAAAAGTTTTCAAGTATGCCATCATCCCTGTATGTTTGAACTCTTTAGGTTTCCTTTGGTCTTAATGGTTTAACTACATAATTCTCATTGTTTTGCTTGGTTTCATGTCGCAGGATTTGGGGCAGCTTGAGTGCTCTGTTGGTTGGGAAGATACTTGGTTGACTCACAACCATATGGGTAAGCCCATGTAGAGAGATGTCCTTTACCCAATGCTTGGTCTTTATGCTTCTCAAATTGTAAAACAACTTCCCCGTTGGGTTTTGATTGGGGTCTATGGAAATGTTGATAGTAATTCTTAACTTGTTCATTGTAGTTTTGGGTTTGGGGTTCTCTCAACCCGTTTGGGGATTTGACACAATTTTCTATAGAATACTTGTATGGCTTTGTAATGGATTTGGTATAAATAAATTTTTCTCTGTTTTATTTGTTTACTACGTGCTCTGTGAATTTTAATGGATGCATTTATTAACTCTATCGGAGCCATTTCTTTGCAGTGGAACTACGATCACTTCCATTACTTCGAAATTAATGTTTCCTATGGAAAAATCATGGGTGTTTAACCCTTGTGTAATGTCCTTAAAATCCATACATTAATAAATAAAAATTCATAGGCTAATTAAATGCTAGATATTAAGGACATTCATTTTCCACCGTGGAACAAAAAATGTTTGCACAACTAAACCTAAGTTTTGTATGCTCTTTTTCTTATGTGTTTTTCTTGGGTGATGATGACATCTTACATAATGTTGTTCTATACTTTGAAATGTTTATAAGATTACTTTTCTTGTCTATATTTTTTGCTGACATTTGTTGATACTTTTTTTCGTCTTACTTTTGTTTTACGTGTATTTAATTCATTCATGGTTTATTATGGATAGGTTGACTTACCTATGTATGTTAAAGGGGTGGAGTATTGGGGTTCTTTCCCTTAAAGGTCCACTCATAAAGGTAAGGCTCATATGCTACAAGGTTTACTTAGTTCATCATGATCTAATATATGTTTTTATTTTCCTATGCAGGTGATTTCACCAGTGAACTTAGTCTTGTGAATGTTGTGAAATCATCATCCCAAACATCTACAACATTCTACACCCAAGCAACACTATTCATATGTTCAAAAGTTAAAATAGGACAAAGACTCCTAAGCCTGGACTACACCTTGTTTCTATGATAATAATGGGTTATGATATATATATATATGCATGTTTATAAACTATATGCTTAAGGTTTAAAAACCTTGGATGTAATACTTTATACTTTAACCTATATTGTGGAGGGGGATAGTGTTATGGCATATTTCATGCCATCAAAACTATGTTTTAAACATTGCAATTCACGATGGTGTATTGTTTAAGACTTAAGGTGATGAGTTTTTAAACGAGGGTGAGAAATGGGAAACCAAACTATGCAAATGTGGGTTATTTAGTTGCATGGAGGTGGTGGACAGGTCGAGCCATTGAATGTGCCATGTATTTCACAGGCTATCAGCCTTAAGTGTTATGTTAGGGTTTTGATGTTATTCTTTTTTTTTCATTGTGGTTGAGATGGAGGCCTCATGCTTCAAGTGTGATTTGTGCGTCTATGATCCCCAACCAACATGCTCTGTTCTTGTAGACATGTATACATTCGTCATTGGTTTACACACTTGCATTGTTTATTTGGTTTTATAATTTGAATGAAATACATCTGATATAAATTGTTTCATTGTGTAGGTGAGAAGAGAGAGGGTACAATATGTGGTTTAGAAGGAATATTTGTGGGTTTCCTAAGCAACCAAAGTCTTGATAATCCCCAAAATGGAAATAGGCCTTTGTACTTGTTGGGTTGTGTCAAATGGTTTCAAATATTGGGTATGGGGAATTTATTGTTTGAGACATTCATCGTTTGGGGTTTATTAAATTGTTTTGGGAATTTTGTATACACGACGTTGTAAATCCTTTCATGGCTCTGTCATTTGAAAAATTCAATATGTTTGACTAGTTAAAATGATATTTGTCTCTGTGTATAAGTGTTACCATTTTCTATGAAAAGGATTTGGTTTTTAGTTCGATTTACAATGGAATCTTCGTTGGGTATAAGGATCTATTTTTTATAATGCATCTTATTTTAAATTTTGCATTTCCAATGCTCTGCAATGGCACATATGATGCCAAGTCTTGGTAATTTATGTGTATGGTAGCAGAGAGTGGTTTTTAAATGGAGTGTTCATGTAAACGAGAAGGTATCCCAGTTTGTTTAAATGTTGGTTGCTTATATAGGGAGCCGTAAGCATAGAGCCCAGACTTTCCAGTTGCAACATAGCATGTGTATGTAATTTGATATTTAGGTGTAATTTGTGTCTGTGTATGAAACGTTGTTTGGGAACAAGCGTAGCTCTATTTTGTAGTTTTATACAATGTTTTTAAATGAGAAAACATGCATCCTATAAGGAAAAACCATGTTTGAAAATGATACAGCTCATAACATTTTGGTATTTTCATTGTGTGCTCTCAGGATTCAATCCTAGGTATTTTAATTATTGTGTCTACATTTTTAAATAATGTAATTCCTTGTTTTGTTAATATGGTTCTTATGGTGATTAAAGTTTTGGTTCTTGGGATTCGATTTAACATGATGTGTTTCAAAAATAGACTTTGTTTTAGTTTGGATTTCTTAAATATATTACTGTAATTTATTAAACCGGTTTCGTTGATAGTGATTTGTTTGTAATTAAATAATAGATTGGCAGCCAATCCTTACAAGATTCGATGGTTGTGATGGGTGAGATAAGGTTTACAAGTGTTAATATTTTGATAGCATGATTTGGAAGGGAACATGGAAAGGCTCTTGGCCTTCACGCCTTTGGTAAATTTGATACTTTTTTTATGATATTACATTACAAGTTTTTTAAGATGTTTGGTTTGGTTTTATAGTAATAGTTTATATTTATATTTGGAATGATGTGTGTGCTCGCAATATGAAACTTCTCATCACTGTGAATTTTTTAAGGGTTTGAATTTGTGAATTAAGAGATTCGATCTCTGGTTTGGTTATTTATAAATATATTTGTAATTCATTTATTTAATGTTTATTTTAATGTTGGTGCATAGTTTATATAATTTTTAGTTTTTATAAATAAATGAATTTGTTTATCATTAGGGATAGTTTAGCTATATTTGTTAAATATCTCATTTAATTTAATAAAATATTTGGGAAAAGCTCTCATAGTTAGTTTATCTAGCAACTAGGGTTTTAAATCTAATTTAAATTGTTAACACTAATCTTTTCTAAAATTGTTTGAATACAATACTAAGAAAATCTCAACTTAAAATCCTATAGAGGAATTAAAGGATGAGTTTTAAGTTTAAACAAATAGAATAGCCTACAACATAAAAATTAACCCTAGAGATTATCTAAAAAATTCAAGACTTAGTTTCATAATTTGAAAAAATGGAATCTAGTTGAAGTATGTATTCAGATATGCAAATCTTCAATCTAGAGCATAAATATTGTCAATAAAATTATGTAAACATGTTTTAATAAAAACTGGAGAAGGTAAAAACCTCATACCTACAACTTATTCAGATTTTAATGGATAAAAACCATACACATTTAAACACAAAGAATTAATAAAAAATTTAGATAAATCTAAACTCAGATTTGTTAACTGAATAACTTGAGAACTAACATGTTCCTCCCAACCATGACCCAGAACTGTTCCTAGTTTTAATCAAGTTCCCCCCAAGCTAGTTCCAAAATGCAAGTAATCTAGATCTCCTAAAGGTAAGGCTTTTGTTTAAGATTACTTTACTTTTGGAAATGCTCTCTAAAATTCTTAGGGATAATGATTAGCTCCCTAAGTCTTCCTTTTGCTTCGGTCTTTCTAGACAATCTTTAGGAAAAATGGCAGTTAAACTTCAGTTAGATCAAGAATCCATTATTTTCTTGAAACTAATGTTTAACTGATTTATGTGAGGTTAATAATTATTTTTCTTTAACTTAGAAACACTTCTACTAGCTCGTAATTTGACAATTTAGGATAAAATACTTAATTAATTATTTTAGTAAATAATAAATACATAGAATCCTTATTTATTATTTATATTTATATTTATTGAAATATATATATATATATATATATAATTTATTTTTTTATTCATAATATATATAAACTATATATATTATTGTTAATATTTATTTAGGAATCATATAACATGATCCCATTTTCATTATCTTATAATTATAGTCTCTTGTATCAAGGCCTTTAGGTAGGATTGGTCAACTAAGTTATGAAGCTCTAGACCTCCTTACATGTTGGATTAACTCGTGTATCGTTGTATTTAATCAATACTTGATGAAAAGTAGAAATTTGAAATTTCATTTAATCAACTTTAAAATAAGTAAGATAAGGTCGGGTCTTTTCAGATTCATTTTCACTCAACACAATAAATTTGCAGTAACTCCTAGCACTATTCAGAGCCCAAGCTCAAAGGTAAAAAATTGGGAGTTGCACTTAGTGCAATTCCATAGCCTCTTTCTCAACACTAATTCTAGGATGTACTTGTATAATACATGTAGGGATACAATGGAGAAATATTCGATGCTCCAGAACTTATGATCAACATCAATTTGGAATGATCTAGGGCTTATGCACAACACATCCAATTCCTATATTTCATGTGCTCCGGAGCTTATGCTCAACACAAAAATATCATAAATCATGTGTTTCAAAGATGGCATTCAACACAAAATCTAATCACTCGTGTGCTCCAGAGCTTACGCTCAACACAAAATATAATCACTCATGTGCTCCAAAGCTTGCGCTCAACAAAAAATATAATGACACATGTGTTTTAGGGTCCACGCCCAATACATTATATAACTCAATCATGCATTTAGTATTATGCACATTTAATCACAATAATCATCTCGATATATGAATTTAAGGTAAATTACATAATATATCTAGTACACCATCCTATGACAATAATATTCTCCATCACGGTCCATGCCCTACATATATAATCACATAGATGCTAAATAAACATATGCATTGGCTTACTCCCAATATATATAAAAAATCATCATACTCATGTGTAGTGGGGTCTTATGCCGAATATACAAATATAAACATCAAAGTAAATCATTTGAAATGGGACTCATGCCCATTAATGTTAAGGTCAAATTTTAGGATATTACATTCCTCCCCGATTAGAACAACACCACATTGGTGTTCTAGGGACTAGGAATGAAATCATGGCATCAGGTGGGGTAAGCCTCTCTCATGGTGGCTTCATTCTCCCATGTAGCCTCATCGGCTTCTAAGCTATTCCATTGCACTTTTAACTAGTCTATGGTGTGCCTCACAAGTTGTACTTCCCTCTTGTCCAGAATATGAAGTGGCTTGAGTACAAATTCCCCTTCAAGGTTCACCTATAACAAGTCCTAATCAATAACATGTTTAGTATCATATACATATTTCTTCAATAAGGATGCATGAAAAAAATTATAAACCTTTATATGATTAGGTAAAGATAATTCAAATGCTACTGGCCCTCTCTTGGCCAGTATCTCAATCGGCCCGCAAAATACTGGTGCCAACTTTCTGCATCTCCCCAATCTCAATGCGCTTCTCTTCTCTTTTACTTTTAAGTAAACATGTTGACCGATTTGATAATATTTATATTTTCTTTTCTTATCCACGTAACCCTTCTCATGTTCTTGCGCTTCTTTAAGCTTCTATTGAACTTTTGTGACTAATTGTTCCAATTCCTTTAGTATTTATGGCGCTAACATGAGTTGATCCACCAGACTATCCAAAGTAATCGTTGTTCTACACTTTTGACAATTTAGTACCACGAAGGGACACATCTTGGCGGAGGTCTGGTATCCATTGTTATATGCAAATTCTGTGAGGTGCAGATAAACCTCACACATGGTGGGGTTGTTCATAACATACATTATAATAATGTATTCGAAAACCTTGTTTACCCGTTCTGTCTGCCCATCCGTCTATGGGTGGTAAGCAGTACTAAAGTTTAATTGTGTCTATAAACCAAAGAATCAATATCTCCAAAAGTTTTTGGTAAACTATGTGTCTCGATCTGAGATGATTTCCTTGGGCATCCCATACAATATGAAAATCTCATTTAAGAAGATGTTGATAATGTGAACTGCCTTGTAAGTTGACTTAACTCGGATAAAGTGTGCCGCTTTAGATAACTTATCAATGACTACAAAGATGGAATAATTTTGATTATTTAGTTTTGGTAGACCCGTAATAAAATACACACTAATGACCTCCCACTTCAATACCAGAATGGGTAAAAATTTTAGAAATCACAAAGGATGCCAAAGCTCAGCTTTGACTAATTGACATTATTGACATTTTGTGATAAATAACTCTATGTCGGCCTTTAACTTAGGCTAGAAAAAGTGTTTCTCTACTTCTGATATCATCTTTTGATATCCTAGATTCCCTGAGTAGGGTTTTTGATGGAACTCCATGAGGTCGCTGGACCTGATGTCCCCTCCTTTTGGAACTATACAATATCTCTTTGGACCACAGTAGTCCGATATCGTCTACCTTATACTCTTTTTGTTGTTGAAACAAACTGTCCTCTTGAATCCTCTTGAGGATTTTAAAATAGGAACGTTCAACTATGTTTGTCGTTTTTATCCTATCGTGCAAATACAAATTTGTTTGGCTTAAGGTTACATCATATAACATATGAGCTCATTGACTTAAAGCATCAAAAATTTTATTGTCCTTTCCCTTTATACACTTTAATTCAAAATGGTACTCGCTAAGGAAGGAAAACATATGGCCTTCCTGGCATTTAGATATGGCTGGTCAAACAAATAATTCAGAACGATGATGTATGTCCTCAGAAGAAACTTCTTCCCCATTAGGTAGTGCCTCCACATCTTCACGGCATGGATAATGGTTGATAGCTCAAGATCATGGGTGGGATAATTTTGTTCATGCTCCTTTAATGTCTGCAACTTGTAATAGATTGTACAATCATTCTGCATTAGGAATCCTCCAATTCATTTCTTTATCGCATCTATATAAACTAGAAAATGCCTATAGGGATCCGCAATTCATAGCATCGAAGCAGTAAACAAAAGTTGGTTAAAAACTTCTGAAAAATTTCCTCTCACTTGTTCATCCATAAAAACTTGTTTACCTTATTTTGTAATGAGTTCATGGGACACTAAATGCTTGAAACATTTTCGATGAACTTTCGGTAGTAACACTCTAATCCCAAAAATGACTTAATTCCATTGAAACAGGTAGTGTTAGGCCAATCGTCCATGGTTTGATATTTTTCGGGTCAATCATTATACCCTTCTCATAAATAATGTGACCTAGGTACTATATCTATGGTTTGTAAAAATTAAATTTACTAAACTTAGTGTAAATATGGTTTTCTCATAACACCCATAATACTATGGAGAGATGCTCCATGTGTTCCTCTTTACTCTTAGAGTAAACTAGGGTGTCGTCTGTAAAGATCAATACAAATTTATCTAGGTATTTATTGAATATATTGTTCATCATGCAAATAAAATTTGCTATCACATTTGTCATCCCAAAAGGCATTACTAAAATCTCTTAGTGGTCATATCGAGTTCGAAAGGTCATTTTATGTCTATCTTCATCGTGAATTAGTACCTAATTATATCTAGACCGCATGTCGATCTTTGAAAATATATTTTCTCCTCCAACTTGATCTAACAAGTCATCGATCCTAGGGAGTGGGTAACGGTTCTTGATGATCATCTTGTTAAGCTGGCGGTAATCGATGCACTTCCACATCATACTATCCTTCTTCTTTATGAAAAGATATGTGCTCTCCAACAGGACACAATCGATTGGATATAACCCTTCTAAATAAACTTTTGTAACTACAACCTGAGCTCCCTCAATTCTGGTGCGCTCAAGCGGTATGGGGATTTTGAAGTCGGTACTGACCATGGTGTCAGTTCTATGGAGAAATCTAAGTATTGTTTTGTGGTAATCCTGGTATCTACTCAAGAAACACATCCTTAAATTCCATGAGAATTGGAAAATCCTTGATGTTCTTCTCTCCCACATATTCTACATCCTGGATGTTTACTGCAAAAAGTTTGTAGCTCTTATTTATATACTTCTTTTCTTGTAAGATAGATATCTATCTAACAGAAACCTTCTCGGGTATTCCTTCAATATTTGACTGATTCCCTTGGTTATCCTTTCCAAAGATTAACTTGTTTAGACAATTGAGCATGACATGGTGTTGTTCCAACTAGTACATGTCGATAATTACATCACACAGTCCTAAGGGTAAGATATTCAAATATATTTTAGCAAGAAAACCGTTCAAGTTTATCCCACATCCTCTTACTAATGATGAAATCTTTATTTTCATACCAGTGGATAATTATAACATTGATGGTTTCTCATGTTTAACTCTGTCTAGTTTACATGTGTCAACAATTTTAGGTGATACATAGCTTCAGCAAGTAGCACTATCAACTAAAATTCAAATAGAAGTGTTTGAAACCTTACCTTCTATTTCGACCATAGTAGCCTGATGGTCTGTTTGTCGGGCATCAAAAGCTTCATAAATCCTCGGTGTGCTAGCTATGTCCTATACCTTTGAGTCTTCTTGTATATTTTTCAACACTCCATTAGTCTTGTTTGTACAATCTCTAGCATTATGGAGAACTTAGAATTTCCAAAATTTAGGTTGGAGTGGGGCATATTTGGCTCCTCCATTTGTTGCTGGTCTGTTGGCACTAGGTGTAGGAACATTTTGGCTTTGCACCTATCTTGTTGAAGTTTTTTTTTGCTGGAAAATTATTGTTTTGTTTTCTATAAGGCGCTTGTTTGAAACCAGGCTTATGGTTATCTGAGAAGGTCCTAAGCCTGTCTCGAATTCTATTTATTTTTTCCTTCCTAACTTGTCCATGCTCATAGCAAATCCTAGCTTTGTATAGGTTAGTGTCCAGAGTTTTGGGCATGTCAAACTCAATTCTCTCTTGAAAATTAGGAGGAAGGCATCCCAAAACATGTTGTATCTTCACCTTTTCATCCAAAAAACAAGAAATACCTGAAAAATGTGATGATGACATCATCATCACATATTTTCAGGTATTTCTTGTTTTTGGGGTAGCAGGGTCCATCAAAATTATGCCGAGTGGGTAATCTTGGATGCAGAATTTAATTCCACATCCATCGAGCTATTCTAATCAAAATTTGAGTAAAAACACGGGGAGATATGTCGAAAATACAAACAAAAAAAGTAGTTTTTTTAATGATACCTATCCCCAAATTTATATTAAAAAAATGTTTAAGACCTATACGGTATTTCAAATTTAAATAAATTTCATTGGCTAACACATGATGACATGGAATTTGATTTAAAGTTAAAAGGCCCATTATGGGTTGAAATTTCCTCTGTAGAAAATTTGTTGGATAATTAACTGCTACATATTAAGGACATATTCATTTTCCATTAGGGAAAAAAACTTGTTTGCAGAACTAAACCTACATTTTGTCTATTGTTTTCCTTATGTGTTTTCCTAGATCATAATGATATCTTACATAATGTTGTTCTATACTTTGACATGTTTAGAAGATTACTTTTCCTGTCTATATTTTTTTACTGATATTTGTCTATACTTATTTTGTTTTACATCTTACTTTCTTTTTACATGTATTTAATTCATTTATGGTTTATTATAAAGAGGTTGAATTACCTATGTATGTCAAAGGGGTGGAGTGGCAGTGTTTTGTCCCTTAAAGGTCTAGTCAGAAAGGTAAGGTTCCTATGGTATAGGGTTTACTGAGTTCCTCATGAGATAATGCAAGTTTTTATTTTCCTATGCAGGTGATTTCATCGATGAACTTAGTCTTGTGAATGTGGTGAAATAATCGTTTTAAACATATACAACATTCTACACCTAAACAACACTATTCCTATGCTCAAAATTTAAAATAGGACAAAGGTTCATAATTCTAGACTACACCTTGTATCTATGATAAGAAGGGGTTATGATATATATATATTGAAGGTTTAAAAACCTTGGATGTAATATTTTATACTTTAACCTATAGTGTAGAGGGAGATAGTGTTATGGCATATTCCATGCCATTGAAACTATGGTTTAAACCTTGAAATTGGAAATGGAGGATTGGTTTAAGACTTAATTTGATGGGGTTCTAAACGATGGTGAGAAATGGGAAACCAAACTATGCAAATGTTGGTTTTTTATTTCCATGGAGGTGGTGGAAAGGTTGGCACATTGAATGTGCCTTGCAATTCACAAAATGTCTTCCTTAAGCATTGTGTTAGGATTTTTATGTTATTATTTTGTTATTTGTTGTGGTTGAGATGGATTCATCATGCTCCAGGTGAGAGTTGTGCATCCATTTTGCGCAACCATCATGCTTTGTGCTTGCAGACAGGTATTCATTCATCATTGGTTTGCAACCTTGCATTGTATGTTTGGTTTTATTGTTTGAATGTAATAATCTGATATAAATCATTTCATTGTGTAGGTGAGAAGAGAGAGAGAGAGAGAGTACTCTATGTGGTTTATAAGGAAGAGTTGTGGGTTTTTCACACAACCAAACTCATGGTAAGCCCCGAAATGGAAATGGGCATTTTCACTTGTAGTGTTGTATCACATGGTTTCGATGCTTGGGTATGGGGAATGTATGGTTTGAGCCATTTGTTGCATGGGGTTTATTGAACTATTTTGGGAATTTTGTATACATGTCTGTGTAAATCCTTTCACAGCTCTCTCATTTTTAAAATTTGATATGTTTGACTAGTTAAAATGATATTCGGCTCTGTGTATAAGTTTTACCATTTTCTATGAAATGGATTTGGTTTTTAGTTTGATTAATAATGGAATCTTAATTTGGGTATAATGCTTTGTGTTTTATAATGCATATTCTTTTAAATTTTACAGTTCCATTGCTATGCAATGGCACATATGATGCCACGACTTGGTTATTTATGCATATGGTAGCAGATTGTGGTTTTTAAATGTATGTGTTTCATTAAATTAGAAGGTACTCAGTTTTTTTATAGTTTGGTCACTTCTACAGGAAGTCGTAAGAATATAGCCAAGGCTTTACGATTGCAATGTAGCCTATGTATGTAATTTGATACTTAGGTGTAATTTGTGTCTGTGTATCAAATGTTGTTTGGGAATGAGCGTAGCTCTATTTCGTACTTTTATATAATGTTTTTAAATGAGAAAATGGTCATCCTATAAGGTGACACCCTATGTGAAAAGAACACAACCGATAACATTTTGGTATTTTCGTTGTGTGCTCTCAGGATTTGATCCTGGCTATTTTAGTTATTGTGACTGCATTTTTAAAGAATTTAATTATTTGTTTTGTTAATATGGTTCTGATTCTTATTAAATTTTTGTTTCTTTGGATTCCACTTAATGCCATGCATTTTAAAAATAGACTCTATTTTATCTTGTATGTTTTAAATATTATACTGTAATTTATTTAATCGGTTTCGCTGATAGTGATTTGTTTGTAATTAAATAATAGACTAAAAAAAAATCCTTACAGGATTGGATGGCTAGGATGGGTGAAATAAGGTTTAGAAGTGTTAATATTTTAATAGCATGATTTGGAAGGGAACTCGGAAAGGCTCTCGGCCTTCACGCATTTCGTAAATTTGATATTTGGTTTATGCTATTAGCTTACAATATTTTTAAGATGTTTTGTTTGGTTTTATAGTAATAGTTTATATCTATATTTGGAATTATGTGTTTTCTGGCAATGTGAAATCTTCCAACACTGTGATTTATTTAAGGGTTTGAATTTGTGAATTAAGAGATTTGATCTCTCATTTGGTTATTTATAAATATATTTGTAATTGGTTTATTTAATGGTTATTTTAATGTTGGTGCAAAGTTTATATAATTTTTAGTTTTTATAAATAATTGAGTTTGTTTATCATTGTGATTATTTTATCTAGATTTGTTAAATCTTTGGTTAAATTAAATAAAATGTTTGGGAAAATATCTAGTAGTTAGTTTATCTAGCAACTAGGGTTTTAAATCTAATTTAAACTGGTAACACTAATCCTTTCTAAAACTGCTTAAATGCAATGCTTAGAAAATTTCAACTTAAAATCCTATCAAGGAATTAAAGGATAAGTTTTAAGTTTAAACTAATAGAATACCCTGCAACATAAAAATTAACCCTAGATATTATCTAAAATATTTCAGACTAAGTTTCATAATTTGAACAAATGGAATCCAATTGAAGTATGTATTCAACTATGTAGATCTTCAATATAGATCTAAATATTGTTAGTCAAAATATGTAAACATGTTTTAGTAAAAACTGGAGAAGCTAAAAACCTATTACTTGCAAATTTTTAGCTTTTAATGGCTAAAAACCCTACACACTTAAACACACAGAATTAATAAAACTCTAGGTAACTCTGACCCCATATCTTTTAACGAGATAAGTTGGGAACTACTACATTCGTCCTAACCATGAATTGGAACCGTTCCTAGTTTTAATTAGGAACCCTCGGAGTTGGTTCCAACATGCAAGTAGTATAGAGCTCCTAAATGTAAGGTTTATCCTATATGGAATATCAAGTTTTGTATAATATTTCTTTATATTTGGAAATTCTCTCCAAAATTATTAGGAATAATAATCATCTCTCTAAGCCGCCCTTTGGCTTGGGTCTTTATAGAAAATATTTAGGAAAAAGTTCTGTTAAACTTAAGTTAGATAAAGAATCCATTATTTTCTTGAAAATAATCTTTAATTGGTTTACATGACGTTAATAATTATTTTGCTTTAACATAGGAACTTGTTTACTAGTTCCTAATTCGACCCTTTCGGATTAAATACTTATTTCATCATTTTAGTAAATAATAAATACATAAACTCCTTATTTATTATTTTTGGTTATCTTTCTTCTTATATATATGATATATAATTTATTCTTTTATTCATAATATATATAAACTATATATATATATATATATATATTATTGTTAATATTCATTTAGGCATCATATAACGTGATCCCATTTACATGGTGCTTTCATTAGCTTATAATCATTTCTTTTATCAAGGCCTTTAGGTATGTCTGGTCAACTAAGTTAGGAAGCGCTAAACCTTTTTGCATGTTGGATTACCTCGTGTATCGTGGTAGTTCTTAAGTTCTTGATTAGAAGTAGAAATTTGAAATTTTGTTTAATAAACTTAAAATAAGTAAGATAAGGTCAGTGGTTTTCAGATTCGTTTTCACTCAACACAATTAATTTTCAGTAACTCCTAGTGCTATTCAGATCCCAATCTCAATGCTAAAAAATTGGGAGTTACACTAAGTGCAATTTGAGAGCCTCTTGCTCAACACCAATGCTAGTATGTAATTCTATAATACACCTAGCGATACAATGGTCAAAGATCTGATTCTCTAGAGATTATGATCAACATATATTTTGAATGCTCCAAGGATTATGCCAAACACTTTTAATTCTCATATTTCATGTGCTCCAGAGCCTATGCTCAACACAAAAATCTCATAACTCATGTGTTCCAAAGCTGGCGCTCAATAAAAAATCTAATTACTCATGTGCTTCAGAGCTTACCCTCAACACAAAATATAATCATCCATTTTCTTCATAGGTTGTACTCACCACAAAATTTCACCACTCATGCACTTTAAGTTCGATTCCCAACACATTATAGAACTCAATCATGCATTCAGTCTTATGCACGTCTAATCGCAATAATCATGTTAGTATATGGATTTAAGGTAAATTACATAATATATCCAGTACATCGTCCTACGACAATAATATTTTCTGTCAAGGTCCACGCCCAACATATATAATCCCATACATGCTAAATAAATGTATGCAATGGCATCGCCCAATATATCTAACAAATAATCATACTCATGTGTAGTGGGGTCTTACTCCCAATATACAAATATAAAAATCAAAGTAAATCATGTGCAATGGGACTCATGCCCATTATTTTCAAGGTCAAAATTTGGGATATTACATCCCTCCCCGTTTAGAACAACACTACCCCAATGTTCTAGGGAGTAGGAATGAATTCATGAAATAAGGCAGGGTAAGCGTCTCTCATAGTGCCTTAATTCTCCCAAGTAGCCTCTTCAGATTCATCTTATGGTGGATTAATTCTCCCAAGTAGTCTCATCGGATTCAAAGTTCTTCCATTTTACTTTCAATTGGACTATGGTGCACCTCCCAACATATATTTCTATCTTATCCAAAGTATCAAGAAGTTCGAGTACAAATTCCCCTTCAGGTTCCACCTGTAACAAGGACCAATTGATAACATGTTTAGTATCATATACATATTTCTTTAATAAGGATGCATGGAAAACATTATGAACCTTTTTATGACAAGGTAGCGCTAATTCATATGTTACTAGCCCTCTCTTGGCCATTATATCAAAGGGTCCATAAAATCTTGGTGCCAACTTCCTGCAACTTCCCAAGATCAACGAGGTTATTTTCGCTTTTACTTTTAGGTAAACATATTCAGCGATATGATAATATTTATCTTTTATTTTCTTATCCGCATAAATATTTTGTCAGTATTGTGGTTCTTTAAGGTTTTGTTGAACTTTGGTGACTAACTGTTCCAATTCCTTTAGTAAGTATGGCCCTAAAATGAGTTGTTCCACGGGGATATCCCAAGTAACCGGTCTTCTACACTTCTGACCATAGAGTAACTCCAAGGGAATCATCTTCGTGGAGGTCTGGTATCTGTTATTATATGCAAATTCTGTGATGTGGAGATAATCCTCCCACTTGGTGGGGTTTTTCATAGCATATATTCTAAGCATGTCTTCCAAAATTCAGTTTACCTATATTTTCTGACTGTCCTTCTATGGGTGGTAAGAAGTACTAAAGCTTAACTATGTTGGTAAACTTCATGTCTTGATCCAAGATGATTGCCTTCAGTATCCCATGCAATCTAAATATCTCCTTCAAGAATATGTCACCAATGTGAACTTCCTTGGAAGTTGACTTAACTTGGATAAAGTGTGTCACTTTAAATAACTTGTCAACCATTACAAAGATGGAAACATTTGTGTTCTTTCATTTTGGTATACCCATAATAAAATCCATACTAATGGCCTCCCACTTCAATTCCAAAATTGGTAATGGTACGGTAGCAATCCCGAAGGATGTTGCTGCCCATCTTTGACTAACTCATGTTATTGATATTTCTGTGATAAATAATGCTATGTCATCCTTTAACTTAGACCAAAAAAAAAGTGTTTCTTTACTGTTGATATCAAATTTTGATATCAAAGATTCCCCGTGTATGGTTTCTGATGAAACTCTATGAGGATTTTGGATTTGATGTCCCCTTATTCTGGAACATACAATCTCTCTTTGGACCACAATATTCCAGTGTCTTCTACCTTATACTATTTTTGTTATTGAAACAACTTGTCCTCTTGAATATTCTTGAGAATTTTAACATAGAAACAGTTAACTTTTTTTGTCATTCTGATCCTATCATGAAAATACAAATTGGTTTAGATTAATTTCACCTAAGATAAGATATGATATCGTTGACTTAAAGCATAGAAAATTTAATTTCCCTTTCCGTTTATATGCTTTAATTTGAAATGGTACTCGCTAAGGAAGGCCAACCACATGGATTTCCTGGCATTTGGATCTCATTGGTCGAACAAATACTTCATACTCATGTTGTATATCTTCAGAAGAAACTTCTTCCCCATGAGGTAGTGCCTCCACATCTTCAAGTCGTGGATAATGGCTGCTAGCTCAAGATCGTGGGTGGGATAATTTTTTTTTGTGCTCCTTTAATTTCCGCGACTCGTAATAGATCGCGTAATCATTCTGCATGAGGACTCATCCAAGTCCTTCCTTTCTCATATATGTTCAAACATTGAAATCCTCATTAGGATCCGCAATTCATAGTATCCGTGCAGTAGTCAAAAGTTGTTTAAGCTTCTAAAAAATTTCCTCGCACTTAGTTGTCAATAGAAACTTGTTTTCCTTCTTTTGTAAGGCAGTCCTAGGACAAGAAATCCTTGACAAGTTCTCGATGAACTTTCAGTAGTAACCCATTGATCCCAAAATTGACCTAATGTTATTGACACAGGTAGTGGTAGGCCAATCCTCTATGGCTTTAATGTTTTCCAGGTCAACGATTATCCCCTTCTCGAAAATGATGTGACCTAGGTACTATATCTATGTTTTGTAAAAATCACATTTACTAAAATTAGCATAAATTGGATGTTCCCATAACACCCATAATACTATGTGGAGATGGTCCTAATGTTCCTCTTTACTCTTAGAGTAAACTAGGATGTCGTCTATAAATACCAATACTTATTTATCTAGGTATTTACTGAAAATAGTGTTCATCATGCACATAAAATTTGTTGGTGCATTTGTCATCCAAAAAGGAATTACTACAAACTCATAGTGGTCGTATCAAGTCCAAAAGGTCGTTTTATGTATATCTTGATCATGGATCCATACATTATGGTATCTGGACCATAGGTCGATCTTTGAAAATATATTGTGTCCTCCGACTTGATCGAAGAAGTCATCGATCCTAGGGAGTGGGTAAAGGCTCTAGATGGTCATATCTTTAAGCTAGCGGTAATCGATGCATGTCCACATCGTATCATCCTTCTTCTTTACGAAAAGTATTGTTTCTCCCCAAGGGGACATAGTCAGTCCGATATAAATCTTCTCAATCAACTCCTGTAACTGCAACTTGAGATACACCAATTCTTGGCTGCTCATACAGTATGGGAATTTTGAAGTTGGTATTGACCCTGGTGTTAGTTGTATGGAGAAATCTAAGTCTTTTTTTTGCGGTAATCCCAATATTTCATTGGGAAATACATCCTTAGATTCCCATTAGAGGAAATTTCAACTCAAAATGGGCCTTTGAACCCTAATTCAAATTCCATTTCATCATGTGTTAGCCAATGAAATTGATTTAAATTTAAAATACAGTATAGGTCTTAAACAATTTTTAATATAAATTTGGGGATAGGTGTCATAAAAAAAACTTTTTTTTGTTCGTATTCTCGACATATCTCCCTGTGTTTTTACTAAAATTTCGACTGGGAGAGCTCTCTGGATGCAAAAATAAATTATGTATCCAACAAGTACCCACTCTGTATACTTTTGATGGATCCCACTACCCCAAAAACAAGAATTACCTAAAAAATATGATGATGACATCATCATCATGTTTTTTAAGTATTTCTTGTTTTTGAGGTAGCGGGGTCCGTCAAAACTATGCAGAGTAGGTACTCGTTGAATGCAAAATTTAATTCTCCATCCAACGAAACTTCTGATCAAAATTTGAGTAAAACACAAGGAGATATGTCGAAAATACAAAAAAAAAAGTAAATTTTTTCTTCTCTTCCTCGAAAATTAATAAATATTATTTTATTGTTATAATTATTATTTTATTATTTTCCTTAGGAGGCGCATTTTGAGTTGAAATTTCCTCTAATGACTAGAATTGCAAATTCCTCAATGTGTTGCTCTCTCTTATATTCTACATCCTGGATTTTTACTACAAAAAGTTTACATCCCTTCCTGATACACTTTTGCACTTGTAAGGTGGATATCTATCTAATGGAAAGATTCTTAGGTATGCCTTTAATATTTGTTTGATTCCTTTAGCTATTTGTGCACAAAATTGAATTGTTTAGATAATAGAGCATGACATGGTGATGTTCCAACCAGTCCAGGTTGATAAGTATATTGTATGATCGTAAGAGTAAGATATTCAAATCTATTTTAGCAGGGAAACCGTTCAAGTTTACCTCGCAATATTTTACTAATTCTGAAACCTTTCCTTTTGTAGAAGTGGCTAACTGTACCAGCCATGGTTTCTCATTCTTAACCTTGTCTATTTTACATGTTTCAATAATTGTAGGTGATACATAGCTTCAACAAGAACCAGGATCAACCAAAATTGAAATAGAATTGTTTGAAACCTTACCTTCTATTTCGACTATAGTATCCTAATTGTATGCTTCTCGGTTATCCAAAGCTGCATAAATCCTTGGTGTTCTAGCTATGTCCTATACCGTTGGGTCTTCATGTATATTTTGTTAGACTCCATTAGTCTTGTTTGTACAATCTTCAATATAGTGGTGTCCTTGGAATTTCCAACATTTAATTTGAAGCAGATTAGTATTGGCTCCTACATTTGCTACTAGTCTATTGGCATTTGGTGGAGGCATGTTTGGATTTTCACCTGTCTTGTTGAAATTTATGTTTGATGGAAAACTGTTGTTATGTTATCTGTAAGGTGGTGGCTTGAAACCAGGCTTACGGTTGTCCGAGGAGGTGCTATACTTGTCTTGACTTATGTTTATGTTTTCCTACCTGAGTTGTTGATGCTCATAGCAAAGCCTATACTAGTGTAGGGTAGTGTCCATAGTTTTAGGCATGTCAATCTCAATTCTCTCTTGAAAATTGAGAGGAAGGAATCCCAAAAATTGTTGTATCTTAAAATTTTATTCCTTTATGTAAGACATGTAATGTAATAGATCCAAAAATATGTTAATGAAGGAATCCATGGTCATGGATCCCATCCTTAACTCATGAAATTATTTCACATTCTTGTCAAAGAATCTTTCAGACATGTGTTTCTCCTTAATATTCTACAAAAATTACTTCGTCTCATTTATTTTACCTCATCATTTTGGGTATGATTTAGGTCTCCTCACCATTTGGTTATTTTTCCATTTAAATTATAGATGGATAGACATGCTTTTATTTCACTAGAGTATTTGTGTACTGGGAATTATTTGCTCGGAACTAGAAGCCATTCTTTAGCTTTCTCCCCAGTGTTCATCTCTCCTCCATAGATTGGATATTTTATCTTTCAAAATTCTCCTTGGAGGTTGTCATCATTTTTTTTCCTCTTTTATTTCATTCATATTTTCATGTTTGAAGCTTTGTACGTCCTCTTGCACACTTTGTATGGTTTTCATTAGATCGTAGTTTAACTCTACCACTAGTTCTTATCCCCATGTTGGGGAATTCAGATTTCCTTGTCAGTTATTTTATTCTTATGTATTCATGATTTGGACTGTTCTTTAAATCCTGTAATTAAAACATTTAGTCACAAATATTTTTATGTTAGTTAACAGAATTTCAAATACAATTGAGCAGAGTTGAAGTAATGATTAGTTTAAATAATAAATTGATTTTTCTTATCATTAGGTTTACTTACTTGATTTTGTTAATGTCTTGTTTATTTTTAAAATAATGTCATACACCTCTACAAGTTATTTGTAAAAATTTACCTAGGGGTTTTAGTTTCAGTAAAAAGTTGATAGAGGTCTAGTTATTAATCTTATCTAGAAACTAGGGATTAGAGCTAGGTTAACACTTTGACATTAACTTCTAAAAACAGGTTAAATATAGTTCAAAAGAATTTAACCCTAAGACCTATCTAAGAATTTAATATCTGAGTTTTAATTTAAACAAAGGGAACAACCTCAAGCAGATATTTAACTCAAAAGTAAAATTTGTGGTTGTTTAATCGAGAGCATAATAACTTTAAGTATAACTTGCAAACATAATTATTATAATTGGTAGATGTAGAAACCTCATACGTGTAACTATTCAGTCTATTAATGGTTATAAACCCTACACACTTAAACACATAGAATTAATAAAACCTATCTATCTTTGACCTTAGATTTGATAACAAGATAACCTTGGAACTACCACGTTCCTCCAAACCATGACTCAGAACCATGTGTGGTTCTAATATGTATCCCCTCTAGTTGGCTTCATCATGCAAGTGATCTAGAACTCCTAAAGGTGAGATTTCTCTTATTTGGAATATTAGGCCCTGTATAAGAATACTTGCTTTTGGAAATGCTCTCCAAAACTATTTAGGAATAATGATCAAATCCCCTAGGCCTTCTATTGGCTTGGATCTTTATAGAAAATATTTTAGTAAAGGGAAGTTGTTTTGAACTTCAGTTAGATTAAGAATACACTATTTTCTTGAAAATAATCTTTAATTGATTTATGTGGATTTATCAATTATTTTGTTCAGCTTAGGAACTTTTTACTTGTTCCTAATTTGAACTTTAGAATGGAATAGTTATTTAATATTTTTATTAAATAATAAATACATAGACACTTTCTTTATTATTTTAGTTATCTTTATTTATATATATATATAATTATTCTTCTATTCATAATATGAACAAAATTTACATATTATCTTTAATATTTATGTGTGCATCATATAACATAGTCTCATATTTCATGCTTCCCTTAGCTTATACTTTTTTTTGTATTAAGGTCTCAGGTAGGGTTGGGAAACTAAGATATGAATCTCTTTATCTTCCTTGCATGTTGGATTACCTCGTGTATGATGGTAGTTCTTGAAGTACTTGATGAAAAGTAAGTTTGAAGTTTCATTTAATCAACTCAAAATAAGTAAGATAAGGGTAAATGCTATTCAGAGTCATTCTCACTCAACCAACTTACTTTTAGTAACTCCTAGAACTATTCAGAGACCAAGTGTAATGTCCCTAAAATACGAAAGAAATAAAAAAAATTGTGGCTAATAAAACTACTAGATCATAAGGACATCTTCATTTTTACTGCGGTATAAATGGTTGTTTGAAGAACTAAGCCTCAATTATGTTTGTTTTTTTCTTCGTGTGTTTTTCTTGTATGATGATGGTTTCTACACGTTACTATTCTATACTTCTATGAACTCATAATTTAACTTTTAGTTGTATATCTTATTTACTTACACTATTGATCCTTACTTTGTTTAATGTCTTACTTTGTTTTTTTTGTAAGATGCACAGATCTATTAAAATACAAATGAAAAATATACTAAAGTCATCATGGCCAAAGGAGGTCTCAGGAGGTGAATCCACCAGCCAAGCCTCTCAAAAACTGAGGGCCATCTATGAAAACCAACGACGAGAATGTTCATGACTAAAATAACTTGCCAAGGACCGAGACTGAGACATAGTTACAGGATTAAAATTTAAAGCTGGAAAAGACATAGACATATACATAAACATAGTTTGCAGACATAGAAATCAACATAGATCATACATCACAGACATAGATACAAAGTTCAAATTTAAAAATAGCCATAGATAGGATTGACACTTATTGCACAAAAAAACCTAGGACGAAGGGTTTTTTCTGCTGCTGGGAGGCTCAAACATTAGGATGATATAATTTCTTCAAGGATGGGGTAGGCCCATCATTATTCCTATGGAGGGATTGACGAGTTGGTAGCGGCTTCCAAATCCTATTGAGATGGTTGCTGCTACTATTCAGGTTTCTGGATGGTCATTTCCTTCAGGCTCTTGAAAAGCGGCTCCATCATCGAAGGGATGGGGAAAGGTGGAGCTTGTGGAGACACGGTCATGCAACTTGTCGCACTCCCACTGCCACCTCCCCCATGGCTAACAAGATACATACCCCCAGTCACACTACCACTTCTTCCTCCTCCCCGATCACGGCCACATCCACTCAGACCACCATTCCCTAAGATTCTCGCGGTACCCTTCGAGGTGAACAAATTATCCATGCCTGTGAGTTGAGTGTCAATCTCAGTAATTCTAGTTGTTATGACAAGGACAAACTCATGGCCATCAGACTAGTTGCTGAGCATGTCCTTGACTAAATTGCATAACATGTTTTTCATGATCTAGTAATGTTTTATCTAGATTCCTTCTTGACCTGTTGCTAACTTCTAGTTTAGGACTCTTCCCTCCTAGGATTCCACGAGAACGTGGACCTGAGAAGAGATGTCGGGTTCATAGCTGGCCAAGACTTGTAAGATACAACTACACCGGGCTTTTCCTCTACCCAAGCTTTCCCATCTTGGCCCTGACGCGACATGATAACTAGGATGAAACTCACCTTCCTAAAATTAACAGACTGAGGATTGATGATAAAAAATACCCAAGTAAAGGTTGAAATCCCAGACAGATAGAGAGATTCCAGATGCATAGAGAGCCCAGAAATTCTTAGAGATGAGATGAACCTAACCAAATCGTCGAAATAGTTTTCCATGGCATTAATATCCTCCTTTTGACCTTCAATGGTTCCTACGCGCATTGAATTTCTTTACATAGCCATGAAAGCTAGGAGGAATACCGATCGTCACCAACCCGCGTCGCAGGTGCCGAAGGGACATGTAGAGCTTATTCCACATGTGATAAACATCAAAGGTTATGGGGCTTCATGATGTTGAGGTTAATAGATGGTCCAGACTCATGATGCTCACCACAAGGCAGGTGTAAAGGCCGAGGAGTGGCGTGTGATCGGTCATCTGATATATCACCCACATCCAAGAGTTTTATTTCTTACTTTCATTTTACGTGTGTTTAATTATTTATTTGTTCATTATGAAGAGGCTATCTTGACTCTATATGTGAAGGGATGGAGTGGTGTGGTTTTTGTTAGTTAATTATTCACTTGGAAAGGTAAGGTTCCTATGCTATGGGGTTTACTTAGTTCATATTGAACTAATGCATTTGTTCCTATTTATCTACAAGTAACTTTTCCTATGAACCTAGGCTTGCAGATGTGATAGAACATATTTTTAGAATCTGCACATATTGGAACCTAAACAATGCTAATCCTATGCTCAAACTATAGAAGAAAAGGGTTCTAATCCTAATGGTCATAGGACATACTTTGTAAGATATGATAAAGTGTTTATACTATATGCATGTCTTAACATTTATGGTGATTGTAATGGGGATTTATCCCCTATTACGTGATGGAAAATGAAGAGGAGGAACATCTACAAGAACCTCATGTTCTTGTAGGGTCATTGAATATGGATGAACAGAAGATCTAAGAGGCCCTGAAAATACTCCATGACACTCATGCTTCAGTGTCAAATATGTGTTGGGAAGCTACTTTAATGGAAGACAAATCTTCCTTTCAAGCCATGGAGAATATCCAGAAAGCAATGTCCACAATCAAAGGTATATTCTCATAATTGCGTTCAGATAAAATGACATGTTTGAGCTTGTTGAGTTATTGCGGGAAGCATCACTGCATGAAATATAATTTACTATATATATATATATATATATATATATTATTTTGTATATATATATGGTAATATAAAAATATAGTATATTAATGGAGTGTATAGTAGGTTATAGTATATAATATATGTAGTATTATATATAAAGGCTCTAATACCATATTATCACATATATATTATATGTTATATTACATAATTAATTTATTATACTATCATATATATACATAATATTATACTTACAATACTAATCTTAACCTATATTAGATTTTTATCATATATCGCATTACATCAACACTTTATAAATATATATATACACACATACATCTATATTTATAACCATACATATTATATACAAACTTCATCTCTATCATGTTCCCTCAAATTGACCATTAAAAGTGTTGACCATGCTAAGTTTTTAGGGGCTCAAGTTGATATTAATTATTCCTTCTAGGATAAATTTTTACTAATAATTGTTCTAAGGCATGCATTTAATTTTATTTCATCAATTTTATTTATTATGCACAATAATTATGTGGAATTAAGGCTTTCATGTCACAAGGGTGCATTGGGGAAATCTAGTCAACTTTCCTTGGTAAAAATAAGAAAGTCCATGACAAGATAAAGCAAGAGAATAAAGGGAAGTTTCCTAAAAGAAGAAAAAGAAGATAGAGGTAAAATTATTTCAAAGGGGAGGGCACAGTTTCCTCTTATGGACCTCAGAAAAGCTAGAAGAGAAAAACAAAAAAGGTTTTTAAGGAAAGAAAGAGTTTCCTTACGACCCAGGAAAAGTAGAAAGCTGTCATAACTAAAAAGAGGTAGCTTTTGACTAAGGGAGGGTGCAGTTTCTAATTGTGAAAAAAGATTTGGAATTGGATGCAATTCCACATGGTCCTACTTGCCTAATTTCCCAAAGGGGGTGGTGCTTTTGTGGCTAGGGTTAGGTCACCCATGGGGTTGAATTGCTCTCACAAATCACCATTGGCCTCAACTTACTAAGAAGGTCATACATAAGTCTATTAAATATAAATTCAAACCCATTGCTTCAATTTGGTTGATGATTTGATTGCTGAATGCTTATGTGAGCATTACTTCTGAGTGTTGTGCCTCAAACTACTAAAAGATGAGCCCCAACCTTCAATTTCCCTCTCCTTCCATCCCCTTCTATTCCATTGTAGGTATGGAGCACTATATTGCAGAAATTAGAGGATAATTAGAGCCATTTTCAGCCTCCATCAATTTCAGTTTGAGCTCTAGTGAATCCCATGCTTCACCTATGCTCACAGTCCCTTGCTGGCCATGATACAGGCCTCCTGCCCCTTAATTTTGGAAGAATATTTGTAATGGTCAGTCAATAATGTAATTTTTGTTCTTTAGTGTCATATGTTTCTGGACATTAAATTTATCAGTTCGAGATGTCTTTTCCCCAAAAGAATATTGTCTCAATTTCATCAAATGGGCCTATTTTATCAATGTATGGGGGGATTGAGTAAATTTGAGTGATGTAATAAATATTATATGTTGGGGAAGTGATTGAATGGATTATTCATGTTCAGAGAGATTATATTTATCTCTTTTACAAATCTCATATTTTACAGAAATGAATTTGAGTTGATTTAATTGTTTTTTTAAGACCCTAGATAGATTACTAGAGTTTAATAACTAGTTTTACCAAAACTGATGTAAAACAACTTTGGTAAACTCAAACTAAGCTCTGCCAGTTCTTGTGGGTCATTAATAGGCCTAAATTCCCATAGCCATATCCAGAACCCTTTTTTCTGGTGTTATACAACCTTCTTGGATCCTCCTATGCGTAGGGTTGCTCTTGACCAAAACTGCCAAATTCACCGAAAACTTCTTAGAAATTTTCAAAACATAAGTAAAATATATAAATCCTTTATTTATGTTATATTAATGCTGGAATAAACCTCTGTAATTTTTCATAAGCCCCTGGTTGAAACAGACCAAACTACTCTCCCTAGTTTCACGTTTGGCTGCTTAGAAGCATGGTAGTAGGTTTCTGCAGTGCAGGTCCTGAACCCTAAATGGCACCATATATAAATGTGTTATGGGAGAGGAAGTTCCATGTTTAACATCTATTTGTTTTCTTTCCTCTTCTCACTCCTTTTGCCTACAAATTTCCCAGAAGAAACCCCTTATTTTCCCAGTCTCATAAGTCATTGTGTAAATTAATTCAAGTTCAGAAATTTTAATATAATTTATAGAATTGAAGAGTGTTCAGGTCTATACAATAGACTTTGGAAATTACATAATCCTATGCTCAAAGTATAGAATAAAAGGGTTCTAATCCTAACGGTCACAAGACATACTTTGTAAGCTATGATAAGGTGTTTATACTATATGCATGTCTTAACATATATGGTGATTGTAATGGGGATTTATCCCCTATTACGTGCAGAAGCATCAAATTTATATCATTGTGATCGTAAGGAAGAGCTCAATGGAAAATAGAAAAGAAAACTAGACTAATAATGAAAAAAAAATATATTTTATCATTTTATCATATATATCAGCTAAATTAATGCAATAAACAAAAATGTGAACACACCTTTGTTCTGTAACACGGGCCACCGTAGTAATCCTCGGAATTGGTTATGTAGCTCCATGGTTTGGTTCTCTTGTTGTCTCCATGGATAGTTTCCAGACGAGGAATGGATCCAAGGTGGTACATAGAATGTGTCGATGTACACCGTGGGAAATGGTATGGCAATGAGAGTGATAAGAGGAAAGTATGTCGTAAGAGAAAAATAGCGTAGCATAACCATAAGTAAATGAAAAGGTATCTATTTTTTGGGAGAACCCTTCACAATGTATTTATAGTATGGTCTTAGCATTTTTTAACACCAATTGATTACCCACGGTATTTTCTTTCCCATGGTTTTTATCTGTGGTTTTTGGATCTTTTCTCTTTTTAGGGTTTTTTAACCGTTTTTGGGAAATATTGAAGGTAAACCATAATAAATGCTCACTATCCGTTCATTTATGGGAAGGAATAATGGTTTTTTATAATATTGTTTGTGGAAATACAATTGTGAAGGTAAAAAGTAAGGGAAATATGGTGGGAATATGATGTATGTGTATGGTTTAGACCATCACTAGTACAAGAGAAATTAATGACTAAAATCAGGCTATAAATAACTATTTTTGAGTCGGCGACTAATAGTAGCTAATTTTCACTATCTTATAGCTAGTTGTATTTCACTTAGTCATTAATAGTTTGAATTATTAGTCATTGATTTAGTCATTGATATTCAATGATTTAGTCAGTGATAGTCAATGATTTAGTCATTAATTTAGTCACGGATTTAGTCATTGATTTAGTCACTGATTGCAACAATTAATGACCAAATATATGACTAAATAAACTACTAGATGATAACATATTAATGACTAAGATAAATACGACTAAGATACGGTAAATTAGCTACTAATAGTCATATATATGTGAATTTAGTCATTTTTGTAGTCACAAATTTATGATAGGGCATGGAGGAGTCAAACCACGAACCTGCCTATAATTAGGTAGGTGCTCTACCATTGAGCTAGCTCCCTTTAAGAAGTTTTTATTTCTTGACACTAATGATATTCAAATAAATTTATGATAGATAGCAATCTACAAACCACATAATTATTACTATTACAACTTACGAGTAACTAGTATTTATGATAAACTAATTCCTGAGAGCTATGTACAATTTTCCCTATCTAGCATATCCATTCATGTTACCAGAGAGAATGGAATACCTATGGGATGGATGTGATACCAATTAAGTCAACCAATTTATGGAATATCTCTTGGCGTGTCTGAATATATGAGAAAAATACCATTATATGAAATCAAACAAAGCAAAATTCAAATAAGGTAAGCAAACCTTGCCATTCATAAAACAATCTATCACTGACAATATAAAAATACATGAAAGAAAAATATTTCAAATAGAGTGTTGCAAAGCATAAGCTACCATATCAGCCAATTCTAGAAAATGAAACATATTTTTATAGAATTCTGAAGGCTACCAAAATAAGCAAGAAAAAGAAATTCAACACATATTTCAAAAAGAGTTGAATGAAATAATAAAAGCATCCAACATTATAGTTTACACATTTTATATGAAAATCAGTGTGAAACATTCAATCATGTTTGTAATTTTATCTCTAGCCAACCTGCCTTAGATATAGCCACAAATAGACTGATACAAATAATTATCATAACCAAGGGCACTTCAGAATTGCACCACGGGCAAAGTAATAAAGACAAGAAAGAAATCAGCACGACAAAGGTAAGATTTGAGAACATACAAATGTTGTATGGTGGTTCTACTGTATTTGGACACATGGGTGCTATAAGCAACAATAATTAGAAGATAACCAATTAGATAATTTTCAGTTATTATCCCTTGACTCTTTTACAAGGAAATTTGAAGAGAAGGAGACAAACTTGTTCTCCCATAATTTATCCTCCCTGCTAGCATGAACTTCCTCAATATTCTTGATGGCCTTCAAAGTATTTTGAACAACATTTCTATCATATCTCTGAGGCATGTTTCTTCTTCTCTCAAACTTGAATTTTGATGTCTAAACATGAAGTTTCAGACAGCTAAACCATCATGTGCACTAACCCCATGCATTTATATGCTAGGGCATCAACTACCATTTCTTAGTTTCTCTCATATGTTAAGGCACAAAACCTGTAAAGGTAATAGAGAAGCTAACCTATCAATATTTGAATCAGCATGAGTATGTTTCAAAATTTCCTGAGAAATTTCCAAAAGTAAAGCTAATACAGTGTGCTCACATCCATATTGACTAATGAAAAAAATGGATAAAACTTTCAACTCAAACTCAAGAGCTTAGGAGACTTACTCACAGATCCTGACAGTATTTGTATACACTTTCATAGCCTGAGTTGTTTCTCCATGCTTTGCATTGTCAAAATTGCAAGGCTCCAATAATGAAGCACCATGAAGAAATTTTAAAGCTGCTTGAAAGTATCGACCAGTGATTTCAAGATCACTACCTCCCATAGTCTGTAACATATATTGCAGCTATGTTAGAATTCTAAGGTAGTTAGAATTTTAAACATTGGATTGCATCAAATCATGAGAATAATTCTAGGCTATGTATAGATGGACAAATAAGGATGATTAACATCAAGCAAAACTTCAATCTATCTATAGAGTGTTTCATATCCTTGGCCTCTTTCTGTACATAAGTTCCTATAGTTTTCCCATGGTCTCTTCTAATAGGAATTGCAACAATTACTCCTTCAGGATCCCTTCCTATAACTCCATTATATGCAATAGGTCTCACACCACGAATCGGTGGTCTCTGCATGTCATCAGATTTGTTTGATTCTATGGGAACTATTAACAATTCACCATTAGAGCCATCAACTGCTGCTCTGGCCTTGACCTTCTTAAGAGGCTTATGTACCTCTAGCTCAGTTTCACTATTGAACTTTCCTTGCACTGCATCACCCTCTAACACAAAGGAGGAAGACATCATTGTGATTTTTTTTAAGAATTGAGCACAATGATTTAAGCTCTTGATGGAAATGCAGGACACACAAAAGAACAAAAGTTTGAATGAAAATATAACAAGTGCAGCATATTATAGACAAATAGAAAAGCACATGAAAATAATCACTAAGTGAAAACCAAGTCAAAAGAAAGGATTTGCAGAGACATACCTTTATCATAAGTATTTGGTTTTGGCTTCCATTTTTCTTGTTGTTTGGACTTGTGTATTCCCGCTACTACATCATTCCCCTTCATTGCTTGGTGTAATATGCTTGTGCCTTCTTGAACCTTTTCTAGAGACTATTGACCTACATCATTTAAGCTCTTGCTCTTGGCAAATCTTTGTTTACTCTTTTTTGGAAGAGAATTTGAGTGGTTCATTGAGCCCAAATAATTAGAGGGTCGGGTCATTACTTGATCTTTCTTACCGTTACTGGAAATCATAATTGGATTCAGATCTTTTACATCTTGAATTGGCTCAGGTTGTTTGATATCATAGGCAGGTTCAAAATGAGGAGCTCTTCGAAGTTGAAGCTACTCTTTATTTTCCTCCATCTGACCCTGGCCTGGTTGTATTCCATATAACAAAAGAACGAAAGTTGAATGAAATATAACAAGTGCAGCATATTGTATTCCATATAACAAAAGAACGAAAGTTGAATGAAATATAATAAGTGCAAAATATTATATTCCATATAATATGTTGCACTTATTATATTTGAATGAAAATATAACAAGTGTTGATCACCTCCTAATCTCATTTCCTTATGCCGAGTTGGTGTGGTATGAGATGGACCATTAGACAGGTGTAAAAGATGGCTAGCAAAGGGTTTCTATAAAGGAATGCTTCACAAACTGGCATTCCCACTCCGAAGGACTTCAAATCCATGCATATAACTACAACCTAGGGCGTTTGGCGCTCTAGGAATGTTTTTTATATTCGATGCTAGATTCACAATTCATTTGCAATGTGCAACACAAGCCAAATCTATTTTCTCATTTAAAAATTATTTACAAGAATTCTCAAAACATATCATCACATGATTTTACAGAAAGATCGGGTATTTGGGATCTCTTTGATGGAGCTAGACATGGAACCCCACCATGCTGTGGTATTTTACACTTCAATGACACCCATTATATCAGCTCTAAAGCAAAATAGGAAGGGGAAGGTTCAATAATTTTGCTGAACTATTGGCTATTAAAGCTCTTTTAAAAACTGTTGCATCTAGAGGAGTTACAGATCTCCATTTTGGAGGGAATTCACTATTGGTCTTAGTTGGTTAAAACTAGCATAGAACCATCTTAAACCCAGATCTACCAAGCACCGAGAGGGATCCAATTTCTTGACGTGTAATTTTTTTACATGTTCAGAAAATGTACACCTCAAGAATTTTGATCCCTTTGGTGATTGGTAAATCTAGGTTTAATATGGATCTATGTTGGTTTTATTTTTTCTATTTTACAAGCGGACATGGATTTTTTGCATCTAGTTCTAATTTTCTTTATTTTATGAGCCGGCATGAATTTTTTTAGTTACATTTTATTTTTTATAATGTAGTGTTACATTGTGTACGTGACAACATCTCCTACATACTGGGATGTAGAGCACCTCGCTACTCTTGGTCCAAGAAGTCTTCAAAATGGATAATCTGGTCTCGAGTCCTATAATTGTCAATTGATGACATCAAAAACTAGTTTTCAGTTTTCTTATCAAATTTCATTTGTTGAACAGTTGGCTCTCAAAATTCTATAAAAAAATTGTTGCAACTAGGGGAGTTACTTATCTCTATTTTGGGGGGGATTCAATATTGGTCATCAGTTGGTTAAAAGTAAAACAAGTCTTCAAAATGGATAATTTGGTCCTAACTCCTATACTTGATGAGATCAAAAGCTATTTTTTAAGTTTTAATAAAATTTCATTTGCTCATGTCTACAAAGATAAGAAACCTAAATCTTATACTCTTTCAAGGAGAGACTCCATCTACAAGTTGATTCATGCATATAGAAGGAATCTAAAGATATGGTTATGGTACTGGTATCCACCTTTTTTGTCTTTGCTTGAGGGGGCAATTTCTAGCTTAGGGCATTTTTTTTCTTTCAATTCTATATAGGTTCATGTTGTTGTTGTGGATGGGGCTTATGTTTTCAGAAGGCTCGGATGATCTCTTTACAGATTTGTTTCAGTGATGATTCCTTTCTTTGAAGGTATATGATACAATTTTGGACACAGCCATAATGTACCATAAATGACTGCTATGCACTATTTCATGTGTGAGGAATAATCCCTTATACTTTCTGAGATTCAGTCAATATCAATGATCGAACTATTCTAGCACCTTCTTGAGAAGATTTTCGCTGTTCAATTTTGCAATGGTTCTAGCATCAACAGTCTACACTTCTTTTCATATGAATAGAATTGCAATTTTTTTAATCAAGGAAAAAAGGAATTGGGTTAATATTAAGTTAAAGTCAAATTGATCCACTACATGTACTACAACACTTTATTGTCTAAGACTAACACCTAACAGGTAAATGATATAACCATAGACTATATTAAATTTAACAATCCTTGGCTTGATGAAATAATTTGTATGATGAAATCTCTTCTATTCATTAATGACATATGTCTTGAAATTTAAAAAGAAATAGAATAAATATGAAAGAGGATTTGATAGAGAAAATTAAAAATACTAAAATATGTTTCATCCTCGTAATAAGCAATAGTGTATGACAAAATTAGATGTTTACTACATTTTTAATATGAACACCAGAAATGGCAGTCCCACAAGTAAAATTTTGTTAAAGAACTGAAATAAAAATATTATTTCTTACTACAATTCCAATCATAGTTGAATTGGAAAATCTTAGCCATTATAAATTCATCAAGCTACTATTTAGGAGCATTGGATTCCATATATGCTTACTATTTTTTTCCAACTGATTTGTGTCATTACCAACAGGTGGCAAGTCACCAATTGTGTCTCTCATTGTTATAGGATGAAAAGGTGCACCCAATGCAACATCTCTCAGTGCAACATACTATAAACCTCCAAGAAAATATTTTTTGGCTGTGAACTAGAAAAAACATGCATAGGGTCTGGCCATTCTGGAAGGGATTCCTTAGGTGAAGCTACCCAAACAAATTCCCTTTTATGGGATTGTGAAACCCCATAATTTCCTTCTTGAAGAACCCCAAATTTCACCTAAAAATGGAATGCTCAGTAAGTGACTAAAATTTTTAATAGTTCTCAAAAGATCATATTTATTACAGAATAAATAATAACCTTAAAGCCACAAAAAAAATTTAAATACTAGCTTCCATGATGCCAACAATATGAGAGATTTTTTTCAAGTAATGGCACTTGTATCGCTCTCTCTCTATTATAAGTAATATCTCATCTGATTTGGGTTTGTGTCTGAATTCAATGACCATTATGAATAACTAATTTTTATCCAAATTATATGAAATTATTCTGGACAAGAAGGTCAGTGCATGGCTAGAAAGAAATGAAAAAAGAGGTAAGAGCCAATCTAGATGTAGGAGCTATCATTCAACTGACTGCCTTTTGTTATGCTTAGGATTATTGTGTCATAGTTTCACAATAATAAAATTTAAAACCAATATCCTATGTTTATTTGTTGACTTTAGAAAACCATTTGACACAGTGCCCAAAACTAGCCTTTAGGATAGGTTAAAACTTAAAAGACCCACTTTTGAGTTGAGAGTTGCTGCGATAAGGTTGTATGAGAATGTTACGGACAAGTTTACTAAAACTAAGGAATTCTCAGAAGAAATTATTGTTGTATAAATTTAAGCATGATTTGTGGAAATTGAACCCAGGTGATAGATCAATTGCAATCACAAAATTACTAATCAAACATGCAAATTTACACACAAAGGCGACTGAAATTGGAGCATAACACTAATATGTATTGAATAAGTGTACAATATCCAACCATATGAAGTCATAGGCTGCTGCAATAAATAATTAAATGATATATTTGAATGCATAAGAATTCCATTCGAAATAGTCAAAAGCAGGCTTACTAAATCTAGTCAAATCCCCCATAGGTGCATAAAATAGTTTCCAAATCTGCCTAGGAGCTCACGAATTGGCAAAGTCAAGTAGGCAAGATAATAGGTGATGGAAATACAACTCATAAATGCTTTTATTAGGAGGAAAATAATGGAGGATGATGAGGGAAAAAAAAAGTCAACTGCACCTAGTCTCACTTTCCCTTGCCATAAAACTCAGTAAAGCAGGAAATAAAGCAGAAAAAATAGGCATGCACTAGGGAGGATCTAGAATAAAGTAGCTATGCTAAATATGGATTCTAGGAGGTTTCACAAGCACTCCATGACTCATTTTTAGCAAGTTTGACTTTTAGGACATGTGGAAGACAACTTGCATAGAGTGGAATATTCGAAACTAGGCAAATAAGACAAAAATGGATTAATTAATGTCTAAGGTAGCTAACTAGGGTTGATTATTCTAACACCCTACCTTAAGCCTAACTTATGAGTAAATATCAGAAAACTATAGGGCCTAGCAACAAGGCCTAGTCACCCTTTACATACTGCATGTCCATTTAACCAAGGAAAGAGGTAAAAACCCAGTGGGAAAATCCTCCCTTAAACATGGACAGTAAAAAAAAAATTGAAAATATTGTCATCAATCATGCTTCATGGCATGATCAGCAATCTCCAGTAGTGATTTGAGATTGCTGAATGTCTTCTCACAAAAAACTTTGGTGAATATGTCAGCTACGTGTTCTGAAGATGCACAGAAGAGTAAGTGAATGGTGCCATCATGCATAAGCTGTCTGATGTAGTGCATATGGATCTGAATGTGTTTGGTTCTATATCTCTGAAATGGATCATTTCAGATTCAAATGGTGCTCTAATTATCACAATAGATAATAGTTGAGAACTCTAATTTGAAGCCACACTCACCAAGTAACCCCTGCAACCATAAACATTGAGTTGATGCATTTACAACTCCTCTGTACTCTGCTTCTATAGATGAGAGTGCAATGGAACTCTATTTCTTGGTTGGCAAGCCAATTGGTCCTTCATAAAGAATGAACACATATCCTGATGTTGACTTTCAATCTATGTTTTCACCTGCCCAATCATTGTCAGTAAAGCCAATCAAATCAAGATCAGATTTAGCTTCATAGAAGATCCCATGAGTTCTTGTTCCCTGAACAAAGTTAAGGATCCTTTTGGATGCTCTCCAATGGATCTCATGAGGCTGATCCATGTATCTTGAAGCCACACTTACTGCATAAGAAAGATCAGGTCAAGTGTGTGTAAGGTACAGCAAACACCCAATCAATTGTCTATACAGTGTACTATCTATAGGAGAAGAACCTACTTCTTCAAGATTAACTCCTGAAAGGAAGGGAGTCTTGCTTGACTTGCAATATTTCATGTTGAACTTGTTCAGCAAATCAAAAGCATACTTGGACTAATGTACTTTTATTCCATGTTGGGATTGAGCAATTTCAAGACCCAAAAATTGAATCAACAACTCCAAATCAGTCATAGAAAATGCATGGTTCATTGCATCCTTCAAGGAGGCAATTTCTTTCTTTGAGCTTCCTGTAATCAGAAGGTCATCCACATACAAGAAAATAATCATCAAAGAACTATCAATCAGCTTCAAATAGACATTTGGATCAGACTTGCATCGAGCAAAACTCAATGACAGCAGAAAGCCATCAATCTTGGCATACCAAGCCCCGGTGGCTTGCTTAAGCCCATACAATGTTTCTTTAGCCTCCACACAAAATATGGACTAGTAACAAACCCTTGAAGATATTGCAGGTAGATCTCTTTAGTAAGATCTCGATTCAGTAAAGCACACTTCACATCCATGTGATGTACCTCCCACTGCTTCGAAGCTACAATGGCTAAGGCTAGCCTGATGGAGTCCATCTTTGCCACTGGTGCAAAGGTCTCATTGTAGTCAATACCATGTACCTAAGAGTAGCCCTTGGCTACCAATCTTTCCTTATATTTCAAATTTGAACCATCAGTAGAAAACTTAGTTTTGAAAACCCACTTACATTGAACTAGCTTCCTCCTTGGGCAAAGATCAACCAGCTCCCAAGTGTTGTTCTTCTGGAATGAGCTGAATTCTTCTTTCATGGCTGCTTGCCATATTGGATCATGTGCTACATATTCGTATGTATGTGGGTCTGATTCAACCATCAGATAGCATTTATCTGCAAACAAAGGGTCTTTCATGCTTAGGGAACTCTCAAACTGCGATCTAGTCCTCCTAGGATCACTAGGATTTCTAGCTAGTTCCCCAGCTGCATGAATGGTCTTTGCTGCCCATTCTGGTCTTGTAGGACTGTCAGGATCTGAAATTAAATCATCATTATCAGACATATCGGAATCAGAAAACTCATTTGTCTCTTCACTTACTTTCAACGGTTCTGGTGTTGAAGAAGACTCTCCAACTTCAACTGCTGCTAAAGGCTCTTTTTGGAACTGAACACTCCTTTCAATGAAGGATTTGTTTGTGCTCAAATTGATCAGCTTGTACCCTTTTGAATATTCATAGGACAAAGCAAATAGAAACTCTTGGATTTGGGGCTGAAAATCCTTCCTCTTTTCTATTGGAATCCTAGCCCAAGCCCTTGAGCCAAAAATGCTGAAATGGGTCACATCTGGCTTGTGCCCACTCCATGCCTCAAAAGGATTCATACCATAAAGATATTCATGAGGCACCCTATTCTGAATATAGGATGCACAATTTATAGCTTCGGCCCAAAACTTTGGTGGAAAAGTCTTAGCCTCCAACATACAGGTTGCCATCTCTTTCAGTGATCTG
>LPNX010758916.1:150833-167117 GCA_001517045.1 Pseudotsuga menziesii | reverse complement strand
TCTTGTTTCTTGATGTGCTTATGTGATTGTTGTGCTTGTTATTCTCTCAGTGAAAAGATCTTGTCATAATGCTAGCTTAAATGTTGAAAAACTAACATGTTCTTTCTCTCAGCAACACCATTTTGCTGTGGTGTGTAAGGGATTGAATGATGCATCTAAATACCTACATATTCACAATATTGAATGAAATCATACTTGACATACTCACCACCATTGTCAGATCTAAGGATCTTGAGTTTCCTCCCAGACTAGTTTTCAACCAAAGCCTTAAAGACTTTGAAGATGCCAAAAACTTCAGACTCATGCTTCAGGAAGTAAACCCAACAGTACCTGGAAAAGTCATCTCTGAAATTTAATGCATGTTTGTCCTGACTCATTCACATATGAGGGAATGGACCAGCAACATCACTATGGATCAACTCAAGAGGTGCAGAGGTTCTCTCATGACTAGCTCTCTCAAATTTACGCTCTAGGTGTTTTCCTAGGACACAACCTTGACAGACTCCCTTGGAAAACTTAATCTTTGGTAACCCTATGACCATTTATTTTTCACTTAGATCAGAAATATACTTATAGTTAATATGGCCAAATATTTCATGCCAAAGCTTGCTTGCCTCATTAGCATGAATCAGAAGAGCAAAGGGGTTTGAGTAGGGTAGAAAATGTGAAAACCAGTATACCTTCAAAGTGTGATCTACAACTCCTTTTGCAATGAATTTACCACTCAAGATCTCCATGATCTCAACATCATCAGGGGAAAATATGAAATTCTTTGGAGACCCTGTGTGGGTCATTTGATACATTGAAAAGAGGTTAGAGGCAAGACCTGGAACATACAATACATTGTTGAACTTACCATGGTCAAGATCAATCCTTCCTTTGTCCAAACTATCAGTGAGAGAGTCATCTCCCAACACTATTGGTGGACCTTTTGACATGTAAAGAGATGAGAATGGCTCCTTGGTCGAAACCATATGTCTTGAAGCTCCAGAGTCTATGATGAAGCTACCTGAGCTTGACGTGCCAGCAACCAATGTAGGAACTCTCTCTCTATCTTTTGAATTTGATCCTCCTTCCCTCTTCTTTGAGCTATCAGGAAGGGAGATGTTATTCTTCTCTAGGAGTTGGGTTAGAATATCAATTTGCTTCTTCATGTAGGAGCTTTCAGGATGAAATCCCTTACTGCAGTATACACACTTGCTCATTTCTCCTTTGTTCTTCTTCTTCTGGAAGTTCTTCTTGGAGCCTTAGGGCCCCTCCTGAGACTTGTTCTTGTCTCTCTTCTACTCAAGTGGCTTCTTCACTTTCTTCTTTCCTTTTGAATCCACCCTTGAATCTCCAACAACTAGAGCTTGGTCTTTGGGAGGTTTGATGGTGCCCATCATCACCAATTTATCTTGTTCTTGTGTGAGGGATTCCATGAACTCTACAAGCTTAGGAATATTCCAAGCTTCAGCTATCAACTTGGTGGCATGGAAGGTCAAAACAAACATTGAATAGTCATGTCCAAGCTTTGACATTATGGCTAAAACTATTTGCTCCTCCTTCTTTTCAATTCCACACTGTTTTAGCTGCAAAACAAGGGCTTTAAACTTGGAAAAGTAAAGTTGCAGGGATTCGAGGATGTTGGGACTCAAGGAGATCAATTCATTCTTAATTTGATGTCCTATCATATCATATATCTTACCAAAAATATCTACAATATTCTCCCATACTTCATTAGGTGATGTCAATCCATCAAGATGGAAGAGGAGGTCGCTAGATATGCTCAGACACAAGAGACCATAAGCCTCATCCCTCTTGTTGTGCCATTTAATTTTCTCTACAGATGCATTGAGCTCTGCCTTAGTTGCCATAGTCACCTTGTACAGAACTTTCACTCTCAACAGTATCTCGATCTCTTCTTTCCATTCAAAGAAATTAAATGGAGTCAAGATGATCTTCTGAGATTGATCCATAGCTCAAAATTTGTCCCTTCAGTTAGAAAAATAGCTCCCAGTCAAGATGTCAAACCTATAATAGCAATATGGAAGGAGATAAATCGATCTAAAAAGGCTCTTATACCATGTGGAAATTGAACCCAGGTGATAGATCGATTGTGCTCACAAAATTACTAATCAAACATGCAAATTTACACACAAAGGAGACTGAAATTGGAGCATAACACTAATATGTATTGAATAAGTGTACAATATCCAACCATATGAATTCATAGGCTGCTGCAATAAATAATTACATTATATATTTTAATGCATAAGGATGTCATTCGAAATAGTTAAAAGCAGTCTTACTAAATCTACTCAAATCCCCCATAGGTGCATAAAGCAGTTTCCAAATCTGCCTAGGAGCTCACAAATTGGAAAAGTCAAGTAGGCAAGCTAATAGGTGATGGAAAGACAAATCATACATGCTTTTATTAGGATAAAATAATGGAGGATGATGAGGGAAAAAAACAAGTCAACTGCACCTAGTCTTACTTTCCCTTTTTCGATAAAACTCAGTAAAGCAGGCAATAAAGAAGAAAAGGAAGACATGCACTAGGGAGGATCTGGAATAAACTAGATATGTTAAATATGAATTCCAAGAGGCTTACCAAGCATTCCATGACTCAATTTTAGCAATTTTGACTTCTAGTACATGTGGAAGACAACTTGCATAGAGTGGAATATTGGAAACTAGGAAAATACGACAAAAATGGATTAATTAATGTCTAAGGTAGATAACTATGGTTTAATTATTCTAACATTATTGTCCCCTGTCCCCCACCATTTTACAGATTTCCATCAACAAGTTAAAGATTTATTTTGAAGAATTAGGTTGTGTACACGTGACTCTAACTCGTATAGCCATCATCATGTTTCTTTATGCTAATGATATTGTTCTTATGGAAAGGAGATCCTATGATCTCAATAAGCAACTAAAAAAATTTCAAGGATCAAAGTAAAAAACTTTTAGAATTGATTGGATTATATTCAAATGAGATATTAAAAAAGGATGCAAAACAAATACTTGTCAGATAGTATATGAATGAATAAGTCTAGAAATCCTAGAATCTTTGGGGCCTCATGATCTTAACACCATTCACAAACATTCAATAAAATGTTAGGAAAAGAACATGTTGAAACATGGAAAGCAATTATTCAAAACATCTACATGTATTATGACTCCCTTTGCAACTCTATCTATGGATTCAACCTTCTTAAAATAGGTTTGTAACAAATATTCTCCTAAGAACAACTCCCCTACAACTCTTTCTCTAATGTGGGAAGTTCCCTCCTCAAATTTTCAATTGTATCAACTTTTAATGCTTTTAAATTATAATATTTGGTAACAAACCCTTGTATAATGAAAAAAAAAAACATTTTTCTGAACCATGTGCCGGCAACCCAATGACACCTCCTAGTGCTTCACCACTTGATGCAACCATCATTGTGTGGATTTGAAAACAAGGAAATATAAGCTAAGATACGACTAAAGGATCCTGTTCAAAATAAAAGGAAATAAAGACACAAATTCATCCGAAGAGAAAACAATTGTTGTACTTAGTTAATTAAGAGAATAAAAAAGAGACCAACATCTTGGTAAAAAAGCAAGTTAGTGAGCCCACAAGCATCACAATAATGCTCTGAAAATTGCTATAACAGAAAAACTTTATAACTTACCTTTGCAATCCTTGTTTCTCATACTTCACAAAGTCAAGGTTTGTAACAAATGTTTTATTAACTGCATGAAACACCTTAGTGTCGTACAAGTAGTTGCAAGGGAATGAATAAGGGATCATATTGATGCTTTTATCAAGGCAGCAAACAACTTGGTCAAATTCAATAGCAATATTCCCAAAACCTAATCAAGGTTGTATTTGATTGAATATGATGACCTTTTGGCAATTGTATAAGTTAGCAAAAATGCATACAACTACAGAAATTTTACACCAACAAAATGGGAGAGAATAGGAGGGTTGTTTATTACTTTTTGAGAAATGTGTTTATGTTAGTACAACACAATGTCACTCTTTACATTTCACCTATATAGAGAGTCAGATATTAATTAAAAATTCTCATAAGCTAAAATAAGCCATGACATATTGACTTTATACTAACATCTATGTTAGAACTTAATTGACTAGTGAATATCATAGTTATAACTATTACTCATATACTACATCATCCTTCCCTAATCATCATACTAGAAATTCAACCAATCTTATCTCTGATGTACAGAAATTTATATGGTCTGAGAGGTATGGTAAACAAATTTGCAGTCTTCTCCCAAGTTGCAAAATATTGCCAGACTATCGTCAGCTTCAATGGAAGAAAGTGACACTACATGTTGCTTCTTATTCAACCCTAAAACTATACCTGTACCAAAGCTAAAAATATACCCTGTGGTGTATTTCATGTCATCAATGACCCTAGAAAACATGAATGTGTAACCTCTCAGTTAGAAATTCTCTTCTCTACCATATAGATTGTCGTAGTCCAAGGTAACCTTTATATACCTTAGAATTATTTTGGCTGCCATTGAAATGATCAGCGTTGGGGTTTGTCACAAATCTAGAAATGTAGTTGACAGCTAAGTTCAAATATGGCTCACTGGTTGTTACATTTTACCTAGTTGCTCGATAGACGATTCTCCTTCCTCATGGTGCAACAGTTCTAGCGAATCCTTGAGAATCTCATAGCAGGATGCAAGGCAGAGTTGGCATGTGAGTTCAAGATGGGCATTGGGCTGAAGAACTATTTCTTGGGTCTATAGGTGTTGCATAATCCACATGAAGTGTTCCTCAAATAGGATAAGTATGAAGTTAATATTCTTAATATGCTTAATATGATGACCTTAAACCATTCCCTACTCCTATGTTAGCAAATCAGAAGTTTCCTGACATTTTGGATTCCAATGTGGTAGATTCTTCGGTGTATGGACAGTTGATTGAATTTTTTATGTATCTGTTAATATCGGGCCTGATACATGTTTTACACTGAACTCCTTGAGCCAGTATATGGTTGAGCTGAGGCATATTCACTTATTAGCAACAAAACATGTGCTCCATTACTTGAAGGGCACATTACATTATAGTCTGAGATGAATGAATAAGTCTAGAAATCCTAGAATATTTGGGGCCTCACGATCTTAACACCATTCACATACATTCAATAAAATGTTAGGACAAGAACATGTTGCAACATGGAAAGCAGTTATTCAAAACATCTACATGTATTATGACTCCCTTTGCAACTCTATATATGGATTCAACCTTCTTAAAATAGGTTTGTAACAAATATTCTCATAAGAATAGCTCCCCTGCACCTCTTTCTCTAATGCAGGAAGTTCCCTCCTCAATTTGTCAATTGTATCAACTTTTAATGCTTTAAAGTTATAATAGTTGGTAACAAACCCTTGTATAATGAAAAAAAAAACCTCTATCTGAACCATGTGATGGAAACCCAATGACACCTCCCAGTGTTTCACCACTTGGTGCAACCATCTTTGTGTGGATATGAAAACAAGGTAATATAAGCTAAGATATGATTAAAGGATCCTCTTCAAAATAGAAGGAAATAAAGACATAAACTAATCTGAAGAGAAAACAATTGTTGTACTTAGTTAATTAAGAGAACAAAAAAGAGATAAGCATCTTGGTAAACAAGAAAGTTACTGAGCCCACAAGCATCACAATAATGCTCTGAAAATTGCTCTAATGGAAAAAATTTATAACTTACCTTTGCAAGCCCTATTTCTCATACTTCAAAAAGTCAAGGTTTGTAAAAAATGTTTTATTAACTGCATGGAACAACTTAGAGTAGTGCAAGTAGTTGCAAGGCTATGAATAAGGGATCATCCTTATGGTTTTATCAAGGCGACAAACAACTTGGTTAAATTCAATACCATGATATTTGCAAAATCTGATCAAGGATGTATTTGATTGAATATGGTGACCTTTGGGCAATTGTTTAAATTAGCAAAAATGAATACAACTGCAGAAATTTTTGTGGAAATTGAACCCAGTGATAGATTAATTTTACTCACAACAATTATCAATTGAACATGCAAAATCACACACAAAAGAGACTGAATAATGAGCTGAACACTAAAATATATTGAATAAGTGTACAATAGCCAACCTTGTAACATAATAGGTTTCTGCGTTAAATAATTACATAATGTATTCGAATGCATGAGGAGCAATTCAAATCTAGTCAAAAGCAGGCTTACCAAAATTAAGCAAATCCCCCATAGGTGCAAAAAACTGTTTCCAAATCAGTCATGGAGCTCACGAATTGACAAAAGCACTTAGGAAATCTAAAGAGTGATGGAATGACAACTCATACATGCTTTTCCAAGGAGAAAAGAGTGGCGGATGTGTAGGACAAAAAACTAGTCAACCTCACCTAGTCAAGCTTTTCCATTTGCCTTAAAACACTGAAGAGGCAGGCAATAAAGCAAAAAAAGCAGAAGGGCACCTAGGAGGCCATGAATAAAGCAGATTTGATTGCTTGAGTTTTCCCAAGCACTACATGAGTCGAATAAGGGAAGTTTGACCACTATGGATAGGTAAATGACAACTTGCATAAGGTGGGACACATGAACTACGCAAATAAGACAAAAATAGTTAAATTAATGTCTAAGGTAGCTAATTATGGGTTGATTATTCTAACACCCCCCTTAATCCTGACTTATGAGTAATATATCAGAAAATTATAGGGCCTAGCAACAAGGCTTAGTCACCCTTTACATACGCATGTCCATTTAAACAAGGAAAGAGGCAAAAACCACATGGGAAAATCCTCCCTTAAACATGGACTGTAAAAAAAAATTTGGAAATCTTGTCTTCACTCTTGCTTCATAGCATGATCAGCAATCCCCAGCAGTGATTTGAGATTGCTGAAGGTCTTCTCACAAAATGCTTTCGTGAATATATCAGCTACTTGTTCTGAAGATGAATAGAAGAGTAGGTGAATGGTGCCATCATGCACAAGCTCTCTGATGTAGTGCATATGGATCTCAATGTGTTTGGTTCTCTGCTTCTGAACTAGATCTTTGCAGATTGAAATGGTACTCTAGTTATCACAGTAGATGGTAGTTGATTACTCTGATTCGAAGCCACACTCTCCAAGTAAACCTTGCAACCATAAACATTGAGTTGCTGCATTAACAACTCCTATGTACTCTGCTTCTGTAGATGAGAGTGCAATGGCACTTTGTTTCTTGCTTGACCAGCTGATCGGCCCTTCTGTAAGCATGAAGACATATCCATATGTGGAATTTCTATCTGTGCTATCACCTTCCCAATCACTGTCAGTAAATCCAATCAAATCAAGATCATAATAGAATATCCCATGTGTCCTTGTTCCCTGAACAAAGTTAAGGATCCTTTTGGCTGCTTTCCAATGGATCTCGTGAGGCTGATCCATGTATCTAGAAGCCAAACTTAATGCATAAGAAATATCAGGTCTATTATGTGTAAGATACAACAAACATCCAATCAATTTCCTATACAGTGTATTTTTTACCATAGGTGAAGAATCAGCTTCTTCCAGCTTCACTCCTGAAAGGAAAGGAGTCTTGCTTGGTTTGCAGTCCTTCATTCTGAATTTGTTCAGCAATTCCAAGGCATATTTGGACTGGTGCACCTTGATTCCAGATTTTTTTTGTGCAATTTCAAGCCCCAAAAATTGGCTTAAGAGCCCCAAATCTGTCATGGAGAAGGCTTGGTTCATTGCACCCTTTAAGGAAGAAATCTCATCCTTTGAGCTTCCTGTAATGAGGAGGTCATCAACATATAACAAAATGATCATTAATGAACCATTAATTAACTTCAGATATACATTTGGATCTGATTTGCATCGAACAAAATTTAGTGATAGCAAGAAGCTATCAATCTTGGCATACCAAGCCCTGGGGGCTTGCTTTAGCCCATACAATGACTTTCTCAACCTGCACACAAGAGAAGGGTTAGTGGAAAATCCTTGAGGCTGCTGCATATATATCTCTTCAGTGAGATCTCCATTCAAGAAGGCACATTTTACATCCATGTGATGTACCTCCCATTGCTTTGAGGCTGCAATGGCTAAGGCAAGCCTGATGGAGTCCATCTTTGCCATTGGTGCAAAGGTCTCATTGTAATATATTCCATGAAAATGTGAGTAGCCCTTGGCTACCAATATGGCCTTGTACTTTAGAGGTGAACCATCAGCAGCTAATTTGTTCTTGTAGACCCACTTACACTGAACTAACTTCCTCCCTGGGGGAAGATCCACTAGCTCCCATGTGTTGCTCTTCTGGAGTGAGCTGAACTCTTCCTTCATGGATGCTTTCCATCTTGGAACTCCTATTGATTCTTCATATGTTTGAGGGTTTGATTCCACCATCAAATAGCATTTCTCAGCAAACATAGGATCATTCATGCACAGACCACTCTCAAATTGAGATCTAGTCCTCCTTGGGTCATTGGGATCCCCAGCTAACTCTCCTACTACATGTAGTGTCTTGGCTGCCAATTTTGGCCTTGTAAGGCTGTTAGGTTCTGCAATAAACTCATCACTATAAGACATATCAGAATCATCATGTTCAACAAACTCTTCATTTACTTTCAGAGGTTCAGGTGGTGAAGAGGTTTCTCCAACTTCCACTGCTGCAAGGGGTTCTTCTTGAAACTAAACACACCTTTCGATGAAGGCTTTGTTTGTGCTCAAATTTATCAGTTTTTACCCTTTTGAATCTTCAGAGTATACAACAAATAGACACTCTTGGCTTTGGGGATGCAAATCCTTTCTCTTTTCTGTTGGAATTCTAGCCCAAGCCCTTGAGCCAAAAATACTGAAATGGGTCACATTTGGCTTGTGCCCACTCCATGCTTCGAAAGGAGTCATACCATCAAGTTGTTTATGAGGAACCCTATTCTGGATATAGGCTGCACAATTGATAGCTTTGGCCCAGTACTTTGGTGGCAAAGTTTTGGCCTCCATCATGCATGTTGCCATCTCCTTCAGTGATCTGTTCTTCCTCTCAGCAACACCATTTTGTTGTGGTGTGTAAGGGATATAATGTTGCATCTGAATACCTGCATCTGCACAATAATTAATAAAATCAGACTTTACATACTCACCACCATTGTCATATATGAGGACCTTGAGTTTCCTCCCGGACTGGTTTTCAACCAAATCCTTAAAGACTTTGAAGAGGCCAAAAACTTCAGACTTCTGTTTCAAGAAGTAAACCCAGCAATACCTGGAAAAGTCATCTATGAAAGTCAGTGCATATTTGGCCTGACTCATGGACATATGAGGGAATGGGACAGCAACATCACTGTGGATCAGCTCGAGGGGTGCAGAGGTTCTCTCATGACTAGCTCTCTCAAATTTATGCTTTGGGTATTTTCCTAGGATACAACCTTGGCAGACTCCTTTGGAAAATTTTATATTGGGAAACCCTATGACCATATCTTTTTCACTAAGATAAGAAAGATACTTGTAATTTAGGTGGCCAAATATTTCATGCCAAATCTTACTTACTTCATTAGCATGGATCAGAAGAGCAAAGGGGTTTGAGTAGGGTAGGAAGTGTGAGAACATGTATACCTTCTGAGCATGATTCGCAACTCCTTTTGCAATGACTTTACCACTTGAGATCTTTGTGATCTCAACTTCATCAGGGGAGAATATGGCCTTCTTTGGAGACCTAGTGTGAGTCATCTGGTACACTAATAAGAGGTTGGAGGCAAGACCAGGCACATACAACACATTTCTGAACTGACCATGATCAAGATCAATCCTCCCTTTGCCCAAAATTTCAGTGAGAGAGTCATCTCCCAGTACTATAGGTGGTCCCTTAGACATGTCAAGTGAGGATAAGGCCTCCTTGGTTAAGACCATGTGTCTTGAAGCTCCAGAATCAATGATAAAACTGGGTGAGCTTGATGTGCCACCAACCAATGCATGAACTCTCTCTCTGTCATCTGAACTTGATCCTCCTTCTCTCTTCTTTGAGCTGTCTAGAAGGGAGATTCCATTCTTCTCCAGGAGTTGGGTCAGCATGTCTATTTGCTTCTTCATACAAGAGATTTTAGTGTGATTTCCCTTATTGTAGTATGCACACTTGCTCATTTCTCCTTTGTTTTTCTTCTTCTGGTTATTCTTCTTGGAACCTTGTGGCTCCTCTGGAGACTTGTTCTTGTCTCTCTTTTTCTTAGGTGGATTTTTAGCTTTCTTTTTAATTTTTGAATCCACCCTTGAATCTCTAGCAACCAGAGCTTGTTCTTTGGATGGTTTGATGGTGCCCATCATCACCAGCTTGTATTGTTCTTGTGTGAGAGATTCCATGAAATCTGCAAGGCTAGGCGTCTTCCAGGTTCGAGCTGTCAACTTTGTGGCATAGAAGGTCGAAACAAACACTGAATAGTCAGGGCCAAACTTTGAGAGAATGGCCAAGACCAGCTGATGATCCTTCTTTTTTATCCCACATTGTTTTAGCTGCAAAACAAGTGCTTTGAACTTGGAGAAATAGAGTTGCAGTGATTCAAAGCTATTAGGACTCAGGGAGATCAGTTCATTTTCGATTTGATGTCCCCTCATCTCATCTGTCTTTCCAAAAATATCAGTAATATTCTCCCATACTTCATTCGTTGATGTCAATCCATCAAGATGGAAAAGGAGGTCTCTAGAAATACTCGGACACAGGAGACCATAGACCTCATCCCTCCTGTTGTGCCATTTAATATTCTCTACAGCTGCATTGGGCTCTGCTTCTGTTGCCATAGTCACCCTATAGAGGCCTTTTACTCTCAATAGTATCTCCATCTCTTCTTTCCATTCAAAGAAATTGAAGGGAGTCAAGATGATCTTATGAGATTGATCCATAGCTTAGAAATTGTTCCGGCTGTCAGTAGAAGGCTCCCAGTCACTGATGTCGAACCTGCAAAAAAAATTTGAAGGAGAGAAATTGATCTACAATGGATTTGATACCATGTGGAAATTGAACCCAGTGATAGATTAATTTTACTCACAAAAATTATCAATTGAACATGCAAAATCACTCACAAAAGAGACTGAATGATGAGCTGAACACTAAACTGTATTGAATAAGTGTACAATAGCCAACCCTGTAACATAATAGGTTGCTGCATTAAATAATTACATAAGGGATTCGAATGCATGAGGAGCAATTTGAATCTAGTCAAAAGCAGGCTTACCAAAATTAAGCAAATCCTCCATAGGTGCAAAAAATTGTTTCCAAATCAGTCATAGAGCTCATGAATTGGCAAAAGCACTTAGGCAAGATAAAGAGTGATGGAATGACAACTCATATATGATTTTCCAAGGAGAAAAGAGTGGAGGATGTGTAGGACAAAAAACTAGTCAACCTCACCTAGTCAAGCTTTTCCATTTGCCTTAAAACACTGAAAAGGCAGGCAATAAAGCAGAAAAAGCAGAACGACACCTAGGAGGCCAGGAATAAAGTAGATTTGATTCCTTGTGGTTTCCCAAACGCTACATGAGTCAAATAAGGAAAGTTTTACCACTATGGATAGGTAAATGACAACTTGCATAAGGTGGGACACATGAACTAGGTAAATAAGAAAAAAATAGTTAAATTAATGTCTAAGGTAGCTAACTATGGGTTGATTATTCTAACAATTTTACACCAAAAAAATGGGAGAGCATAGAGTGGTTTTTTATTACTTTTTGAGAAATGTCTTTATGTTAGTACAACACAACATCACTCTTCACATTTCACTTATATAGAGATTCAGAGACTAATTAAAAATTGTCATAAGCTAAAATAAGCCATGACATATTGACTTTATACTAACATGTACGTTACAACTTAAATGACTAGTGAATATTATAGTTATAACTATAACTCATATACTACATCATCCTTCCCTAATAATCATACTAGAAATTCAACCAAGCTTATCTTTGATGTACAACAACTTATATGGACTGAGAGGTATGGTAAATAAATTTATAGTCTTCTCTTGAGTTGCAAAATATTTCTAGACTATCTTCAGCTTCAATGGAAGAAAGTGACACTACATGTTTCTTCTTACTCAGCCATGAAACTGCACTCATACCAAAGCTAAATATATACCCTTTGGTGGATTTCCTGTCATCAATGACCCTACCCAACATGAATGTGTAACCTGACAGTCAGGAATCCTCTTCTCTACCATACAGATTGTTGTAGTCCAAGGTAACCTTTATATACCTTACAATTCTTATGTCTTCCATTGAAATGATCAGCCTTGGGGTTTCTCATGAATCTAGAAATGTAGTTGACAACTAAGATCAGATCCAGCTCATTGGTTGTTACATTTTACCTAGTTTATTGGTAGCTAATTCTCCTTCCTCATGGTGCAGTAGTTCTAGCAAATCCTTTAGAAGCTCATAGCAGGATGCAAGGCAGAGTCGGCACGTGAGTTCAAGATGGAAATTGGGCTGAAGCAATATTTCTTAGGTCTAGAGGTGTGGCTGAATCCATGTCAATTGTTCCTCAAATAGGATAAGTATGCAGTTAAGATTCTGAAGGTGCTTCAGATGATGACCTTAAACCCTTAGCTACTCCTATGTTATCAAATCGGAAGTTGCATGACATTTTGGATTCTGATGTGGTAGCTGCTTCGGTGTATGGTCAATTGATTGAATCTTTGATGGATCTGTTAATATCAAGCCTGATACATGTTTTACACTGAAATCCTTGAGCCAGTATATGGTTGAGCTGAGGCAGATCCGCTTAGTAGCAGCAAAACATGTGCTCCATTACCTTAAGGGCACAGTACAATATAGTCTTATGTGTGGAGGAGGTGGTGAGTTGATGTTGCAAGGGTTCATTGATTCTAACTAGGAATGGGATACTAGTGAAATAGAAATACCTCAGTTTATTGCTTCAGTTTGGGTTTAGGGTGATATATTAATTCAACAGGACACATGCATCAGTGGCATTGAGTTCAGCATGGGAAAAGGGAGTTGTCTAAATAATAGACTTTTTGGAACTATTTTGGTAGTATATTGACGTTTTTAGTTGTCATTTGACAGATTCTAGTCATATCTCGATATAAAAATTCTAATAGTTAGACAAATCCTAGGAAAAGTACAAGGCATCCAAAACTACCTACTGTGAATCCCCTTAGTTTTACAAATTGATAGCAGCATGGATAGGTGAGATGCTGGAGCCTACTATGGTTTACTATGACAATCTAAATTACATTAGACTCTCTCAGAATCTAGTATTGCATGACCTCTCCAATCACATTTATAGCAAGTACCACTTTCTCTATGATAGGGTTCAGAAGGAAGCAATGGATTTAGAGTATGTTTAAACAGATCACCAGGTTGTGTATAACTTCACTAAGCCCATGTCAAGAGGGAAGTCCATGATTTTCAAAGAGAGACTAGGTTTGATGGAGAACAATTTCCTCACTAAGAGGGAGTGTTGAATCTTTACCTTGTTTAGTTTCATCATCCTTCTCCAAACTACCAAGGCACACTCAGCCATGAGGTGCAACAATAGGTATGTATCATTAGAGGAAATTTCAACTCAAAATGGGCCTCCTAAAATGAACTAATTAAATAATAGTTAAAATAATAAAATAATATTTATTAATTTTGGAGGAAGAAAAGAAAAAAACTACTTTTTTGTTTGTATTTTTGACATATCTCCCTATGTTTTTACTCAAATTTCGATCGGGAGAGCTCGTTGGATGCGGAATTAAATTCCGCATCCAACGAGTACCCACTTGGCATACTTTTGATGGACCCCACTACCCCAAAAACAAGAAATACTTGAAAAAATAGAATGATGACATCATCATTCCATTTTTCAGGTATTTCGTGTTTTTGGGGTAGCGGGGTCCATCAAAAGTATGCCAAGTGGGTACCCGTTGGATGCGGAATTTAATTTTGCATCCAACTAGCTCTCCCAATCAAAATTTGAGTAAAAACATAGGGAGATATGTCAAAAATACAAACAAAAAAAGTAGTTTTTTTTTATGATACCTATCCCCAAATTTATATTAAAAAAATGTTTAAGACCTATACGCTATTTCAAATCTAAATCAATTTCATTGGCTAACACATGATGACATGGAATTTGAATAAAATTTAAAAGGCCCAATTTGAGTTGAAATTTCCTCTAATGAGTAGTAGTAAGGGCACATTTATTACTGGCCCTTATGGCAACAATAAGGGTGCATTTATTTCAGGTCAATATGGTAGCAGTTTTTCTCTCAGATTTTGAGTGAGGCATAGTTATGTACGAGAGTAGAGGGCACAGGCATGCATTCAACATGCATGCACCAATCTTAGTCTATTTCCCGTTTTGTGCCCTTCAGTTAAATCAATGTTTTAAAACCTAGAATCGGTTGACGGTCAACTTGGAATCAGACTTGAACTCAACCATGACTAAGACTGATTTGAATTTAATGACTCATTGTATTGAAAAATACATAAATATTAAAATTTTAATGAAAAAATACTATTTTAAATATTCCAAACCTTGATTACTTACTTTATTTAGATGTTTATTATTATCTGTTGGTGGATTCTGAGGTTGTCCAAAGAAAAGAACAACAATATAAAGGAAAAATTACCATGAACTACTCAATAGATTCCTAATTCCTGGGAACATTACCATCTATAGACTATAACAGTAAGCTACTTTCTGTAGATCATGATCTGTACATTAGCCTGAATGCATATGAAAGGGGTGCCCCCAAACTATAAAGATGGGAAGAAGGGACCTTTCTCTGTTAGCTATGTTGAGAAAATGATTATGATGTAATGTTGTGTAGTACATTTCAAGAGAAGTTATGAATTTTGTTAGCCCTGTCCTAAGGTTTCTAAGTTCTAACTTTCTAAGTAGACATCAGCCAAGACTCTTTGATATCTTGGGCTAATATAGATCTTTGCACTAAATAATAGAAAAATATCAATGTGTTACACACAGTAGTATAAAAGGGTCTATGCTATTATTTGTTGCACCTAAATATAGGTTTAACATGGGATTAACATGGTGGTTGTCCAGGCCATGCTCTATCCACAATGACTTGACTGAGTTGGCTATTTTGTACCGAACCAGACACCAAGAATGATTTGGAAGTGGAATTGAAATGGTCAGGGGTCAACTAAGAAAAGTACATTTCCAAGTTTACCAAGTTTTAAAACCTTGAGTTAAATCCAATTTACACGTGTTCAAGATTTAGCAATTTCCAGTTTTCTTCAATTCAGTTCAGTGTTAAAATGCATGACTAATCTATTCTTAGAGAGGCTACAGATCCCTGGGTTTCCTAAGGAACTTGCATTGGTAAAATTCCAGTTTCTGCAGAGGGTGCAATTCCCATGGAAAAAGAGCATGATTGTATGTGCCAATTCATCTTCCAAATGAGGCAAACTTATCCTTGTAGCTAGGATGCACTAGGAAATTAGAATAGGGGTAGGGTTTGATGAGTCACCTTCAGTGCTTAATGCATGTGACATATTCCATACGCAGACGTCATTTGATAGCCCCTTACAGGAAAACCATTAAATATGGTTAAATTTTTTGGGATCGTCTTAGGTTTTTTCCCAAAAAGTATTTTTAATGGTGAGTGTATTTTCCAAAATGGCGTTAAATTTTCATTTATGTACAATGGAATAATTTTCAAAATTTTCAGTTCAACTAGGAGAAGTTGTACATCAGAAATTCATTTGGAATAGGTGTACAACAAAAAAAATCCCAAGGAACTCTCAACAGAACTTGGAGCTACATTTTACAGGATACCATTCTAATCTCCTTTCTTATGGCCATTGATTTGTTATACAAATAGCTTGGCACTTAAATAAAAACTTATAAATTGTTAGCTAAGCAGACAACCAATGGTTGTCCTTTCCAATGCCTATCTAGTGCATATATGTAATAAAAGGTACATATTATTTTCTCTATTTTTCTGTTTAATTTTTTTTCACACTGAACATTTGATTTCAAATTCTACGTAGTTAATTACTTTTTTATTTCCTATGTAAATGTGAAGTTTTAACAATTTCTTCATTCAAAGATATATATTTTTAGTCAAAAATTTACTATGGGCAGGTAACTATATATATTTTAAATAAAAAATTTACTATGGATAGGTAACTATTTGATGTGATGAAGGCTAAATTTTAGACCAAGGACTCGGAGTATATATACTCAAAATGTAAACAAAAAATAGTTCAATGGTTAAAATTCAAACCAAATTCCATCCCTAATCTCCCTATAGTCGTCTCGTTAAATCACACATGACCCAAACCATCACTAATACAAAAGCAC
>LPNX010758916.1:110052-145254 GCA_001517045.1 Pseudotsuga menziesii | reverse complement strand
TTGATCAGGAAGTTCTTCAACATTTACATCTACCAGTGAAAAGCTGTCAAGATCTGTATCCTCATCATCCTTTTGAAGCTCTCTAAACATGGCCAATACTTCAATCATTGTAGGTCTACGCCAGGGACGGTCATCGAAGCATTCACAAGCAATTCTGAGATGTTGAAGTAGTTCCACTTCCAGGCAGGGATCTTTCATCAGGTCTGGATCAAAAACATCTGAGATTTTCAATTTGGCATGCTGTTTGACCCATCCAACCAGATTATTATCTCCAAAGTCTACAGAATCGGTAGGTTGTTTCCCTGTGAGAAGTTCTAACAGGATTACCCCATAGCTGTAAACATCGCCCTTTGTTGTGCATCTAAAACTCTGGTAATACTCTGGAGGAACATATCTAGGTGTGCCTGCAAGTGTGCTAACACTCATATGGGTGTCCATTGCATTCATAAGCCTTGCCATTCCAAAATCTGAAACACTCGCTTCAAGATTTTCGTCCAGAAGGACATTGCTTGATTTCATGTCTCTGTGTATAATGTGAGGGATGCAACTATGGTGAAGAAAAGCCAAACCTCTAGCTGCCCCAATTGCAATCTTCTTCCTTGCAGGCCAATCAAGTTTAATCCCTCCTTTCATCTGATTATGTAAGACAGTGTCCAAGCTTCCCCAACGCATGTAATCATAGACAAGCAGTCTCTCTTCTCCAATTTTGCAGTAGCCAAGCAGAGGAACCAGATTCCGGTGCTTGATTTTACCAATAGTTTCCATTTCTGCTGTGAATTCTCGATCTCCTTGTCCACTTACATGAATAAGTTTCTTAATTGCCACAATAGTTCCATCTTTCAGCTGGGCCTTGTACACATCCCCAAACCCTCCCGACCCAATCAAACTATCTGCATTGAACCCATTTGTAGCTTCCAGCAAATGAGCAAAAGTAAGCTTCCTAAGTGGTTTCTCAAAGGTTGCAACATTGATAGTGAGTGGTTTGAGTACACCTGTAATCTTCCAGCTCCCATTCATTGAATTAGGCAAACTTTCCATGTATACTTCTCGTAACTCCTCCTGTTTCTTGTGCTTTCTGCTTTCAATTACCACCACTATCAAGCAGAATATACAAAAAATTGAAGCCAGAAACCCTGTGGCTACACTTGCTGCCAAAGAAGCCTGCTTTCTTTGAGGCTTTGAATGCTCAGAGTTTGCAGAATTTGTCCCTTCATTTGATGAACAAGGAGGAAGAGGCAATCCACACAGACCTGAGTTGTTTTCATATCTTGAAGGAGGAAATGTTGAAAGTTGACCAGATAAAGGGATTTGACCCGTGAGATTATTGTTGGAAACATCGAGGTCTGCCATCAAAGATAGCCCGGATAAGGATGGAGGTATAAATCCTTGCAATTTGTTGTGAGACAAATCTAAAAGGCCCACCTGCTTATCACCTCCCAAGCTGGATGGAATATTACCAGTGAGATTATTATGCCCAAGATTCAATATCTGTAAGTAATACATAGAACCAATTCCTTCAGGAATGGATCCTGAAAGCAAATTGTATGAGAGATCGAGAAAAATCAGAGTCCCGTTATCTTTAAACTGATACATTGTAGTTCCCTTATAGACTCGGGTGGATTGACAAGAATGCAATGAGGGAACTCTAGAAATCTGTTCAGGACGAATCCCTGCGAATTCTACAAGACCCCCAGCCCCTCTGCAAGCAGTTCCCGCTTCGTTCCTCACAAAGGCATACATTTTACCTGACACGGTTCCGGCCAAGATTTTCCAGAGTGCTTTGATAGCTCAGCAGGAATACTCCCTTCGAGGTTATTGCTGTTCAAATCTAGCCATACCAAGCTCTTACAGTCCCCAAGCTCTGGAGAAATGGTGCCAGATAAAGAATTATTTCCCAGCTGTAATATTGCAAGCTTATCAAGGTTACCAATCCAGGATGGGATAGTGCCTGTCAAAATATTGCTTGAAAGAGAAAGCCATACAAGATTGGTGCAATTTTTTAGACTAGCGGGGATAGAACCTGTGATGAAATTATTGTCAAGGATCAGATTCTCTAGGCTCTGGCTATTTGAAAGCTCATCTGGAATTACCCCCTCAAGCTGGTTCATCCACATTACCAAATGTCTTTAGCACTCGTTGCTGGTTGCTGGTTGCATAAGCTGGCGACGGCTGCAACTATTTTTTTTTTTTTAAATTTCACCCACCGTGGATATAGCGACGGCTGCAAATTTTTTTTTTTTAAATTTCACCCACCGTGGATATAGCGACGGTAGTCCGTGGATATAGTGACGGACGTCCGTGGATATAGCGACGGCACTGCGTGGATATAGCGACGGCAGTGCGTGGCTACAGCGACGGCTTAGTTCTTCGTGGTTTAAAAACCTTTATACAAAGCGTGGCTATAGCGACAGAAAGGGTCGTTGCTCTTGCGACGCAAATTAGGGGTCGTCGCTATTGCGACGAAATAGTTGCCACGGAACAAAAAACACTTAGACGTGGCAATATCCACGCTTTTCCGTGGATATTGCCACATTTTTCCGTGGCAAAATTGATCACTTGTATTAGTGTGCATGCCCCTTCTATAGAGTCATTTCGTAAAGACATACTTCTTCATTTATTTATTTTAACTTGGTTTTTAAAATCTAGTTTGTTCGGTTTAAAAGAAAAGTAACACTGAAGATGCATCGCAAATAGAAACTATTACTCAAGAAAACCAAACACAAGAGGTAACCAAAAAATGCATTACACCTCATCTTAGGAGAGTGAGAAGATCAAGGCTCCAAGGAAAAAAGAATGCAAACTCACAATTCCACCTATAGCCAAGAAGGATAAATTACAAAGTTGTAAACCCCTTCTCCACTCATCCTGCATCATGGACAATATTAAGTAGTGTAGTCTGATAGAGATTGTGTTGCTTCTCATTCATGATAATTTGAGATAATCCTATCAAATAATAGGAAGGATGAGAGTACAGTTGAGGTACTTCTATCCTTGACAATAGATTATAAGAAATATTTTCACAAATGTAGATATAGCAAGCATATCAAAGTAAAATAAATCTGTTTTTCAGCTTGCATCTTCCTGAAGAAGTACAATATTTGCTTATGAGAATCTAGATACCAAATATCAAATATGACAGTAAAAAATAAAGTGTAGTTGTATTCATGTTTGACTTACCAAGCAAGCATTAGAATTCTTACATTTGTTATTTCAATTCTCATATCTGTACACAAACTATCTACTCCATGAAGGTTGCTCATGAATAAAGTGCCATTTCAAAATCAATTAGATCACCAAAGATTTAAAAAATACAGGATGCAGTATACTTGATACAACCTTTTGATGACCTCTTACCTATCCATAATCTTTAAAAAATACCCTTCTCATCTTTCATTGAAAAATGAATCTAAATTAGTTAGTAAATATTAAAACCCATAAAAAATAAAGTCACTCTATAAGATTTAATATCAAAACACTACAGTCCTGTAGTTAGTATGCACAAAAAACTATTTGTAAATATTGTTTGACATCAAATAGGAGGATGGACATTGTCTAATTGCTCTGTGACTCCCTTCAAGTAGAGAATTTATGGTCATTCTAATGGTCATTGCACGTATATGTGGCTTCACATCCAAGGTAGTGCTGCCATGCACTATGACATCTACGCAATCTACTTCTCTCCCTTGCTAGGGTTTCATGCATAGGTGTTGATGCTTATTTAGGAATAAGTTATTCATAGGAGAAAAAGACATGCCTAAAAAATTTAGCATTTTGAATAACATAATGAAAAATAAGGATCTAATTAGTAACCACAGTTTATAGGTCATCGATGATGCAAGCAAAACTAAATTTTGGGAAGATGCATGGGCAGGCCATCAGTCCTTAGAAAACATCTACTACTTGATAGGAATAAAATATGCCATAATTAGCTATGGAAGGTCAAATGTTAGATACTATTGGATAGAATGCCAAATTCCCAGCTCAAGGAAAAATCTCAAAGAAATCGGGTGGAAAGACACTTCATAATAGCACACCCCCTGCAGGAGGAGGAAGAGTCATCAACCTAGTACTAAGGTTTAAGTCCATCACTTATACGGAGAAAAATACCACTTTTGTTGGAACTCTAAATACAAACAACCATACTCAATAAAGATGGCTATCTCAAATACTTGAAGGAGGAACAACTACTCTCAAACAAATTTATTTGCAAGAAAAGTTAAAACCTATAGAACTGGTGAAAAGATGTTGCTTTTCTTCTTGTTGACAACAAAAGGAAAAACAATTCTTTCATAAATAAACCTGAAGGTAAGAAGAATAAAAGGACCAGGTATAATGGTTTCTACAAGGAAGAACATTGAGATAACATTTTGGTTCAGTACAAGTGGCGTAGGAAGATTTCTTCCAGTAAGGTCCATTGTAGTTTTATGTTTAGTTGCAGGGAACTTGTAATATTTTTCTTGAAGTAAGCACATGTAATTCCCACAAAACGTATTAGAATTTTACTAAACCAGAATTAGATCAGCCATTGCTGCAATAATCCTTTTAACATAACATAATATATGCTTATTTGTTGGACATTAATAAAATTATCTTATCTTAGCTTTGCTGTCAAGGTAGAATGGTACAAGTGAGTGCTAAACATAGTAAAACAAAACCTCAATGAATTCATACTTATAACAATGAATATTACACTATTAAGTGAAGTGGAACATGTTAAATGCATCATATCTGACACATAATGCATGTATTTCAGTGATTGATCCCTATATTGTTCATGAAAAAAGTTCATATGGACCAATTTACCTTATGAGTATCTTTATGAAACCACCAAGCAACTGATTTTATTTCCATTTTGACACGGTCTCCACCTAAATATACTACACCAAGTAAAAATAGGGCCTCCGGTTGTAGCTACAAGTCCAAAAACATGATTGTAGGAATTTCTGGCCACCAGATTTAACACATATAAAAAGATTAACTTTTGAAACTTGTATGACAGCAATTAAGAACATATAGGAATAAAAGCCGAGAATTGTCTCATTTTGTATCTTTCTTTAAACATATATGTTTTCATCTTGGCAATAAGTGAAAATATATACATGCTTAACTGCTTTCTCCAAGTAATAGAAAGCTTGATAGTCTGCGTATGTAGGTTCTCCTTGATATCCAACCACATCTAATCATGTTAAGATAATAGTACAGTGAATAACATAAATAAAGCATATATTAGTGGCCCATTTATGCCAAAGTCCAAACATCTTTCCACAGATTTATGAAGACTGACCAACAATTTATTATAAAACAATGAATATGCAAAAAGAACAGAAATAACATGTACACGATTCTATGTTGTTTGTTGATCAATTATAATCATTCAAGCACCTTGGATTGCATAGTTTTAACCAATTTTATAACCACACTAGTGAGAATCATGCTATTTACATAAGAAAAATACTAGACATTTCAATAATATATTATTGTACATACCCCAAGTTACAAATAACCATGAAGCAAAGTGAGGGGATTCCCAAGTATGTGGCTGAATGGAGTTACTTATCTGGACCTACTCTTGTGGTGTATTAGTCACTTTGTAGTCCTAAGTGACAACAACTTCTCAAACTACAGTCATCAAGGATAAGTGACATCAGGGATAACTGACACTGTATGCAATGAGTTTTCAGAAAGATTAAACCATGCTAGTACTAGACTTTGTGGCTGAAGTTGATGGTTTACAAAGGAATTCAACAATTTTTTCTATTTGTTCCTCAATGATAGAGGAAGATAAAGGTTGTGATTTTATTAGTTTCTATTCATTGTAATAATGGAAGCTATGATACTCTACATTATCGTTTCCCCAATCGCAATCAAATTTGGAAAATTTGTAGCAGGTGTTGCAGACTCAAACATTTCCTTCCAGAGTTGATCCATCGATGTATCATGTATTGCATTTCAAGAGAGTGTTTGGCGGTCCTCTCGATAGGAGCACCCAACTTCAACATAGATCCATTTATGGCTACAACCATAGATGTAGTGAATTTAGGATCTTCCTTCATAGAATCCATGGAATCCATGATTGATGAGTGATCCAATTGATTCAAATCCAATACATTTCCCATATTTTTAGATAATGGAGTCAAGTGTTGGAAGCTTCCTGCATTTAAATGTGTTTGCATATGTAATCCTATATTAGGTGGTTTGACCTGTATTGCTGCAACGCCATTAGGCGGGTTGTTTGAGAGGTCAAGTGCAATCGTTGGAAACATACTCAATGTTGATATTCTGGTAATGTTGCTTGAAAAGGGTATTAATACGTTGTTTGCTACACAATGTTTTCTATCCAATCCCTCATTAATGAGCTGGTTGGATGAACCTGCTTGCATGACTACTATAGCTAGACAACTCAGAGAATGAGTGTGTTTTCCTTCATAGGTTGTCACTACTATCATTGATACTTTGACACATCTTTGAACCTAGATGAAATCCACCATAATTTTAACATATTTATAGTAGCAGGTCAGTTTATATGTAATCAACTTTATCGCGAAAAAGAACAAGGTCTAACCAATATTTTCACTTGGAAATTGGGTGCCATAATGAATTTGTAATAAGATCTCAGATTTGGATTGTTTCTTGTCATTTTTTGCACATATTTTCCCCATTGGCAGCCATCTCTTATTAGATCAGAATGAATTACACATAAAGTTATAACAAGGATATATATATAGAGAGAGAGAGAAAACTCAAAGATTATAGGTCACACATTTCCAAATAATACATTATAAGCCAATACTTTAGAAACTTCTCTATATTTCTCCTTTTATATGATAAAATGCCCAATTCATATTTCATCCTTATAAGTCTATGGGTACTTTCTACAACCCGGATGCTATTGGGAATGACTAATCTCTGCATGTATGTAACCTAACATGACATAATGTGCAGAGTATAGATACTAGTGCAGACCTATCGAAACCCTATATTGATACTCATGATGGTTCCAAGCTTTATGATGCATGTCAATCGACTTGGATTGGATGGGTTAGGGTTTTGTTCACATAAATTCTGCATATCGAAAAAGAAATAATTCTATTATTACCATGAAATCCTCGGTTCTTTTCCACATGGATACCATTCTTTTTGGTGAAGCCATCATTTGCTCGCTGGATCCCTTGCTCAGCCCGCTAAGATTATTGTTTGGTAACTCATACAGAGACGAATTAATCATCCCATTCTGAATCTGATACAGCTATAGGTAATCCATATTCTTTATCTTTGAAGGAAGTTGCATATCATCCATATATTTTAGGTTCTTCTCGTCCATTTGATCCCAAACTCGTCATGTTTACAATTGCACTACGACAGATATGGACGCTAATAACTCCCGATAAGATCTTATCATTTGTTGTGTTTTATGTTTTCTGCTATAATGATGGTAGATATAACATTTTAAACCTTATTCCATAGATCTCTCCCTTTCTTCATCATTCCTTGCAAAATTCTCACTCCTTTTTTCACTGCAGGTCCCTTGTTCGAAGCCAGGTCCCCCTTTTGAAGGCTGTTTAATATGTCCTAATTTGTAACATTGTTTTTTCAAGTCAAAATGCTTTAGAGATAACTCTAAGACATTAAAGGAAATATCAATTGTCTTGCATTATTAGTTATTTTTAGTTATTTTAACCAAGATTACCAATAGTTACATGGGTGATAAAAAATAAGTAATAGTTATTTTATGTTGATGTAATTGTAACTTCATAATGTATTCACTTGTATTTCTTATCTATTGTAACCCGATGTTTATTCCGGGATGTTATCATGTTATGTCATACCCTGATGTTCTGATCGGGCTAATCAATAATGTAAAAAAGTCATGTCAAGTCATTGTGGGTAACCCTTTGATTTTCTAAGGGTTAAAGTCCCCGCAGTTTCGGGGCACCAGGGTTATTAGAATCTCCAAGTAGAGGTCGGCCCTAGTAGGGTTTTAGTCATGTCAGGATCAGTATAAATAGAGAGCTGGACTCTCTATTTAGGACACATCACTCACACACTCAAGTATAACGCATAGTTGAGGAAGGAGAAGACACTCGGGCTAGACAAGAAGAAGGTTACTGCTGTCGAGACTGCATCTTACTATTTTGTGGTTTTACCTTTTGTGTTGATTCTATCTCTGAGGAAGTTGCAATGTTTTCTCCATTTATGGTTTCCCCGATGAAAAACACTGTGTTCATTGTCTCTTGTGTTTGATTGATGTACTTGTTGTTCTCTCAGTTAAAGAAGCTAACATAATGCTGGCTTGAATGTTGAAAAACTAACATGCTATTAGAGCTAACCTGAGAAGAAGACACTGTGCAGCTGCGGGAACTAGGTCTTCCTACTTTGTGGATCTCTCTCCACATATTTTCAGCAAAATTAAGGTGGAATAACTCTCTTCCTTAGGGTGCATCTTTCTGTCGAAGCAGAATCCAATTATGAGGTTTTTTAGTTTTGGACCTATCACTACTACCAAAAATTAGGGCTTTTCACAGAAGAGGAATTTTTCAGTGAGCCTAGGCCTGGATTGATCTCCTACCCAAAATTGAAGTTAGGGATAAATTTCAAGGAATTTGGGTGGACAGAACTCTGAAAAAGAAAAACCCTAATTTGCTCCTGAACCAACTCTGCAGGATTTCAGCTCAAGTTTCAGATACGACATCTTGACCTAGTAAGATCTAAAATCTTTTGTATTTCCATTTGAGGTTCTCAGTTAATATGTCTCATCATACCAAGATTGATGAAAAGCTTGAGGGAGCTGATAACGTTCGAGCTTGGAGGTATAGGATCTCCCTGGTCCTGGAAGAGAATGAGTTGGAATCCTACATCCATGGGGAGGGTCCAGTTCCAGAGGGAGATGAGGCTAAGGCCTTTCATAAAAAGAAATTGGTTATGGAAAAGAGAATCATTGCTGATTCTATCAATGACCATCTCATACCATAGGTGTCCTCTCTAAAGACACCTAAATCTATTTTTGATGCCCTAACAAAATTGTTTGAAGGGAAGATCATAAACCGGAAGATGACTCTGAGAAACCAACTGAAGAATGTGAAGATTCAGAATGCAAAAAAAATCTAGTATTACTTCACAAGAGTTTCTCAAATCAAGGAACAACTAAAAGTTGTAGATGAAGAAGTGGAAAATGTAGAGATTGTGATGACAACCTTGAATGGCCTTCCTAGGTCATGGGATTCTTTCATCCAAGGAATCTGTGCTAGAAAGAAGTTAGTCAAGTTCAGCAGACTATGGGAAGAGTGCTATCAAGAAGAAGCTTGGATAGCAGCTCGAGAAGAAACGATGGGAACTGAAGATAAAGCTCTCAGGGTACACTCCAAATCACATTCCAAGTCAACCAAAAGAAGATCTCATAACTCCAGAGGTAAGCACTGTCACAAAGATAACACTTGAAAATATTTATCTAGGACCATATGTTATACATGTGATGAAGCAAGACATTATGCAAGAAATTGTCCTAAGAAACAAAAACTAATAAAGAGGAGCAACAAAATAAGACATCATGCTCATGCTACAGAGGATGATGAACCATCCAAGAAAAGAACCAGATATCAAAGTGAAGATTCTTCAAGCGAGAATAAATATGTTTTTATCTCTGGTCTCATACGTAACATTACTCATGGAATATTTGATTGGCTTATAGATAGTGGGGCTTCCAAACATATGCTAGGATTTAAGGAATCCTTCATGAGACTGTCAGAACATGAATCACCTCACAAGGTGAGGCTAGGAGATGACTACCAATATCCAATAAAAGGTAGTGGGGAATCTTCCTATAAGCTAGACTCTGGAAAGTCACTAACAATGAAAGAAGTATTGTTTGTTCCAGGACTCAAGAAGAAACTCCTTTCCACATTGGCATTAGAGGAAAAAGGAATGCGAGTTGCATTCATAGATGGTAATCTCATCATGTGGCCAAAAGGAAAGACTATCAATGATGCGGTAGTAATTGGAGAACAAGAAAAAGGATTGTACAAATTAAAGGGCCATCCAAAACAAGCCTTGGTCCATGACACAGTAGAACCAAATGAACTTTGGCATAGAAGGCTTGCACATGTGCATTATAGAGCACTACCTATTGCAAGCAAAGCTATTGAAGGTCTTCCAGAAATCCAAGAAAAACATGATGGGGTCTGCAAAGGATGTCTGAAAGGAAAGAATACAAAGAAGACATTTCCAAGCAGTGAAAGCAAAGTAAAAGGAATCTTGGAAATCATCCACTTCGATGTATTAGGTTCTATGTCATGAAATTCACTAAGCGGGTATTCATATTATGTTTCTTTCATTGATGATTTCTCTAGGAAGACATGGGTTTACTTCATGAAGAACAAAGACGAAGTATTTAGCAAGTTCAAGGAATTCAAAGCCTTAATAGAGAACCACACTAAAAAGAAGATCAAGACCATTTGATCAGATAATGGTGAAGAATTCACTTCAAATGAATTCAAATAGCTATGCAAAGAATCAAGGATTAAGAGGGAGTTGTCCACTCCTTACAATCCACAATTGAATGGGATTGTAGAGAGGAAGAATAGAACTATCATGGAAGTTGCAAGAGAAATGCTTCATGATCAAGACCTTCCTATACATCTTTGGGCAGAAGTTGCGAGAACAGCGGTGTATGTACAGAACCATACTCCACATAGAGTACTCGAGATCAACACTCCTAAAGAAGTCTTCTCCGGTAAGAAACTAGAAGTCAGCCATCTTAGAATATTCAGATGTCCAATATACATACACATTCCAAAAGAGAAGAGGACTAAATTAGATCCTTCAGGAAAGAAGGGTATATTTGTGGGATACTCTGAATTTTCGAAGGCTTACAGAATATATTTCCCAGGATACAAGAAGATTGACATTAGCAGGGATGTGACATTTGATGAAGACACAACTTACAACAAATAAAGAAAGAGACCTGCTGAAGAACCTGAAGAAGCAGAAGCACCCAGAGTTCATGATACAACCATGAATGAAGAAGCTCAAGAAGAAGATCGAGAATTTGAAGAACCATAAAGACCTGTAGATCCACCTCTAGAGAAGAATCCTCATAAGAGGAAAATTGCTAGGGTATGAGAACTTATCAAATTTGTGGAAAGATATGGGGCTCCAGAAGAGAATCACAGAGAAAGAAAGAGGACCAGATCCTGCTCCGGGTATGTAGCTTTACTATGTGATTTCATTGATGAATAACCTTCCAGTTATGAAGAAGCGACAGAATGGAAATAATTGAAGGATGCTATGATTGAAGAATACCAATCGATCATGAAGAATGATGTTTGGGATGTTGTCCCAAGACCAGAAGGGAAGTCAGTTGTAACTTCCAAACGGATGTACAAGATCAAACATGATGCAGACGATAGCATTGAAAAATATAAGGCAATATTTGTAGATCAGGGTTTCTCTAAGAAAGAAGGAATAGATTATGAAGAAACCTTTGCACCTATAGCCAGATAAACTTCCATCAAATCAGTACATGCTCTGGTTGTAGTAATGAAATGGAAGATACACCAGATGGATGTCAAGATTGCCTTCTTGAATGGTGTAGTAGGAAGTGTATGTAGAACAACCACTTAGTTTTGAGACACATGACAGGGAGTCTCATGTGTGTAGATTGAAGAAATCCCTGTACGGTTTGAAACAGGCACCCAGGACATGGTACGGAAGAATTGACATCTTTCTATCTGGTTTGGGCTTTGCCAAGAGTAAAGCACATTCCAACCTTTACTACAAGGTTGAAGATGGCAACCCAGTGATGCTTCTACTATATGTAGATGGTCTATTTGTGACAAGCATGGATGGGTTGATTTCTGATACGAAGAGAAATCTTGCTGCCGAGATCGAAATGAAGGACTTTGGTATGATGCATTATTTTCTGGGTATGGAGGTGTGGCCGAGTGCATATGGAATCTTCCTTGGACAAGGGAAGTATGCAGTAGAGATCCTGAAGAGGTTTGGTATGATGGAATGCAAGGCTATGGCCACACCTATGGCATCGAACCTGAAGCTATTAAGTGATGCTTCATCAGAGTCGGTTGATGCTACGATGTATCGTCAGATGATTGGCTCATTGATATACCTGATGAACATAAGACCAGACATTTTCTTTGCTGTGAACACCTTGATCCAATTCTTGACAGATCCAAGAAATGTTCACTTGATTGTTACAAAGCATATTCTGAGGTAGCTGAGGGGTACAATTGATTATGGGATCAAGTACGATACGAATCAGAAGATTAACCTAGAGGATTATGTTGATTCAAATTGGGCAGGTAGTGCCATCGATAGGAAGAGCACTTCAGGGTGTTACTTCAGTATGGGATCAGGTGTGATTACCTGGTTTAGCAGGAAGCAATCCTGTGTGGCACTGAGTACAGCTAAAGCAGAGTATGTCGTAGCTTGTTCAGCTAGTTGTGAGGTAGTATGGCTGAGGAAGCTACTATTTGATTTATTTGATCTCCAGTTGGATGCTACTTGTATACATTGTGACAACCAGAGTTGTGTGAAGTTGTTAGAGAATCCAGTGTTCCATGACAAGTCAAAGCATATCGAGATCAAGTATCACTATATTAGGGATATGGCGCATAGGGAAGTAGTGAAGCTCCAGTATGTTGCGATGGACAATTAGATAGCTGATGTGTTGATGAAGCCATTGGCCAGAGTGAATTTTGAGTACTTCAGGGAGAAGCTTGGTTTTCTCCAGATCGAGGTCCCTTCCAAGGGGAAGTGACGAGTCTGGAAGCCATTCTGACGAGCAGGTCAAATGTAAGGGTTGAGCCATTCTGTCATGGTGAGAGGATTTGTTTCCTTCCATGTCAAATATGAGTGCTGAGATCCATAGCCATTTTGACGAGTGGGTAAGAAATAAGGGCTGAGCCATTTTGTCATGGTGAGAGGATTGGGTTCCTTCCATGTCAGATATGAGTGTTGAATGCCATTCTGGGAATGGAGGTAGCTCGTCAGTTACCGAGAACACTTAGTCTGGGATTGAGAGAGCCATTCTAATGACCATGTCAGATATAAGGGCTGAGCCATTCTATCATGGATAAAGGATTAAGTTCCTTCCATGTCAGATATGAGTGCTAGCCATTCTGATGAGTAGGTCATATGTAAGCGAAATTGCCACTCTCTAGGAGAGTGGAGGAACCTGGTCCATTACCAGGTAGCTCAGTCTGGGACTGGGAGCCATTCTCGCAAGGGTGTAGGATTTGGTTCCTACCAGGTCAGATGTGAGTGCAGGCCATTCTGGAGAGGGTGTAGTATTTGGTTCCTACCAGTTCAGATATAAGGGCAACTTCCATTCTCCGGGAGAATGGAGGCACTTGGTCCATTACCAGGTAGCTCAGTCTGGGACTGGGGGCCATTCTGGTGAGGGTGTAGGATTTAGTTCCTACCGGGTCAGATGTGAGTGCAAGCCTTTCTGACGAGGGTGTAGGATTTGGTTCTTACCAGGTCAGATATAAGTGTTGAAGCCTTTTCACAGATGATAGTGATGTCCTATCATGCTGGTAAATGCGAGTGCTGGGCATTTCTGATGTGATTGTAGGCTTTTACATGATCAGATGTGAGTGTTGGGCGTGCCTTTCTTACGAGTAGGTCAGATGTAAGTGCTGGGCAGGCCATTTTGATGAGTAGGTTAGATATAAGCGCTGAAGAAGACCTACATGATGGCTAGGCCTACAACCAGCATGAAAGAAGGATGGCTCCGTAGAACTTCCTATGATGAGAAGAATCATGAGATAGCACACATGATGATGACCAGAGATGATCCAGGTTGAGCTATGATCCAGATCGAGTTATGATGACTCTGAGATCCATATCGAGTGACGATCCAGATCTAGAAGTGATGATCTAGATCGAGTGATGATCTAGATCTAGTGATGATGTCCAGTGATGATCCAGATTGAGTGATGATCCAAATCTAGTGACGATGTCCAGTGATGATCCAGATCCAGTGATGATCCAGATCCAGTGATGATCTAGATCCAGTGATGATGTCCAGTGATGATCGAGATCAAGTATGATCCAGTGACAATGATCCAAATCGAGAGATGATCCAAATCCAGATGAAGATGACTTGAAGATGCAGATGACGAGAAGATCCAAAGAAGAAGACCAGTGATGAAAATTGTGTCGAGAGAATACCTTCCTAGTTAAGAGGGATTTTTGATGTAATTATAACTTCATAATGTATTCACTTGTATTTCTTACCTATTGTAACCCAATGTTTATTCCGGGATGTTATCATGTTATGTCATACCCCGATGTTCTGATCGGGAGAATCAATAATGTAAAAAAGTCATGTCAAGCCATTGTGGGTAACCCTCCGATTGTCTAAGGGTTAAGTCCCCACAATTTCAAGGAACTAGGGTTATTAAACTCTCCAAGTAGAGGTTGGCCCTAGTATGGTTTTAGTCATGTTGGGATTAGTATAAATAGAGAGTTGGACTCTTTGTCTAGGACACATCACTCACACACTCAAGTATAGCGCATAGTTGAGGAAGGAGAAGACACTAGGGCTAGACAAGAAGAAGGTTACTGTTGTCGAGAGTTCATCTTACTGTTTTGGGGTTTTACCTTTTTTGTTGATTCTATCTCGAAGGAATTTGTGGGGTTTTCTCCATTTATGGTTTCCCCAATGAAAAACACTGTGTTCATTGTCTCTTGTGTTTGATTGTTGTACTTGTTGTTCTCTCAGTTAAAGATCCTAACATAATGCTAGCTTGAATTTTGAAAAACTAACATTTTAATCAAGAAAACCAATACTTAAGAATACCAATAGTTACATTGGTGATAAAAAGGAAGTGATAGTTATTTTAACCAAGAAAACCAATAGTTACATTGGAGATAAGAACTAAGTGATCAAATTAAACGTGATAAAAAGGAAATGATCGAATTAAAGACTTGTATTAGGAGTGAGATAGGGATTGAACTATATTTTTTACTAATAAAACTTAAAAGTGTAGTTTGTTATGAACATATGCCAAAAGAGAAAAATAATGGAAACAATAAAATGTTTAAAGATTGATAAATATTATAAAAGAGGGGTCAATTCTTTTTATCTTATTTAGTTAATGTGTGGGGCTCCTAAACAAGGCCACTCGAGTTCAATTCCCTTTAGGGGTGAGCTAGTTGGGAGGAGACACTTAAGATCCAGTCAGTTGGGTGCGGTCCTTTAGAGATTCTAGCAAACAAACAAAAAATTATAAAAGAGATAAAAATATTAAAACACAATGTAATCAAATAAGATAATATAATTTTATCAATGTCCGGTAAAAACCTACAAAAGTGTGTCAATAGGTCTGTAAGGTGCATCCAATGATGAGAAATGAAGAAAATGACTAAATAGTCCAAAATTGTCAAATTCCCACTATGTCAATGTTTGCAATCATGCAACATTATCTTTGTTCCAATCTATGGTAATAAACATGACTTCAATTACACTTTTTCCATTAGAAATTCATGGTACTCAACCAATTACACAAATTGCTCGGAGCTCCACAAATTATGGACTTTAGTTTATTGTTGATCTTCAAACTAATGAGTTGTTGAAAATTTCATATCAAGATTCAAAGTTGTAAGTAACATTTAAGAAAAAATGGTATCCCCTTCTAGCTCACATGAGAAATGTGCCAATCAAGCAAACCCTCTCAAAGAATATGGAGATGTTCACACCCATATTACGTCATGCACTCAAATTTATCATGAGGTCTCTTCTAAGACACTTCCTAATGGGATAAATTTGTATGCATTAATATCGCCAACTACATTTCCATGGTTCTTTTCCACCAAATTCCAATAGTGAACATGCTTTAGTGTTTAATTTCTTGATCTAAGCACACTCATAAAATTACTACTCTAAACATGCACATTAATTTGTGGCCATTGCTAGAACATTTTCGTTGTTGTCAAACATTATGAAGATAATGTGAAGGTTGTGACATTGATGCCTAGGACCACCTCTTAACTAATAAGTTTAGTGTATATAGAATATCAATACCTTAGTTTCTTTCTTTGGCATGAAAATATGTGAAACATTAAACTTGGATCGAGGATGTTGGCCGAGAAGAGTTGTGCACATCATGAATCAAGTGGGTGGTGATGTCAGATGCAAAATTTATCTGGCCACTAATGCATAAAGGACATTTAAATTGATATTGATAAGGAGAGTTCATCATGGCATTATACATATCATATTCTGTGAGGTTTAGCCTTTAAGAGGTCAAGGAATCAAAATATTTACCTAAAAATCTTAGATGGGGTCGGGTCTCTACCTTTACTACATATCGATATGAGACTCGTTTTGGTTTAGCACCCAAATTTAAGTATAATTAAGTATTTGATCGGTTAAAATATTATTCTTGGTGCTTCCACCGGTTCAATTTTTATTGGATCAACTGCTACGACGTTTAAAGGAACTGATCTTGGTGAAGCTAGGTCGACTGGTGCAGCTAGTATGACGGTGACAAATCATGATAGTTATATTGAAGTTAGAAAAGGACCTCGGTATGGGACATGGGACTCTTACATTGAAGGATCAACAACTAGCTATGATGCTTCTAGGTATCGATATGGTACTGGTTCTAGTACCTAATTTGTAATTGTAGGAACCTAATTTTCCTTTAGGATGCACTTAACGGTTCACTTCAATGGTGTAGCAAGGATACAGATGGTCAAGAGAAAATTCCTACAATTTCTTTGTTGGATCTCTGGAGATCGAGGTGCATGGCACCAATATTACTAATAGAAGGTAGACAATTTACTAAATTTACTAATCTGTAACACTTCATTGTCACAATTGCAATTTTCCATGACACAATTAAAAATGACTAATTCATATTCTTCTAGTCATTTATGTTAGTCATTTTTAACTCTGTCACTTATAATCTAGTCGTATTTGTTAACTGGTGACTAAATTAGTAGTTAATTTTAGTTGTTTATAGTTGGGTCAAACAAAGTTGCTCATATTTAGTAGTAAATCACTTGAAAAACTTGTGGTGACTAGAATTTTTAGTCATGTAGTAGCTAATTCCTGATTTTGTACTAGTGCATGTAGAGCTAGGTGAACACTTTTTAGTGTTAACTAATTTCCCCTTGATGTGTGAGGGAAGGAGCTCATCGTATGGACAATAGAAATCATAGGATCATGGGAATAATGGTCAAAATAGTGAAGAGATTGGAGAGACCCGTGGAGAAGTAGAGTTTCCTCGTTCGAACTACGGTGGATTTTGTTTTTTTATTATGGGTTCTAAAAAATGGATGAGATACATATAATGCGTGACATGCATATGGATGAGGCAGGAATACCCATGCTCGTAACAATGTCAAAAGAATAAATAATGGGATCAAGGCTCAAAACATGGGAGCTAATCAATACATATAAAAATGATGGTACATAATGGTGGCCCCAATGGGGGGATGAATAAAATGCTAATATGAAGAGAAGATACATAGGAACAATGGAATTCTCATGGAATGCAATATCATCACAACTGATGCTCTATTGGATCTGGGAGTGTACATAACTTGAGGGCCTCAATCAATGAGAGTCAAAATCTCTGTGGTATAATATATATAGCATTAAGTACTGGGATACATGGAAGCACAACATTGGTGGATTTTAATGACTGTCACCAATACAGCCCAAAAAATCACAAGGACAAAAAACTGTGTGGGTCCCATAGTAGACTTACCAATGTGATAGAGTCAGGTGAAAATCGAGGTCTTTGACCAAATAATGAACGACCAATACCTTGCATGAATCTCAACAGTGTGATGATGTAGCTGAAATCGATCCGGTGAGACACAGCCAACTCAAAAGGGACTAATGACTCCTTTTAAGTGGTCCAAGGAACTTATCAATGAGGTGTATGAAACCAAGATATAGGGATCTCTGGGCCTATCCTCTGGAATAGATGTGCTAACATCGACAAAGGGAGACTTAGAACTAATCAAAGCAATGATGTGTCCTTGAATAGAAGCATGAGGGGGATAACCAAAGATGTGGAATCAATATGGGGACTTACACACTAAATGTGGGAACAGGGGAATGGGAGTAAGGGGGACTCAAACTTCCTTTGTTCAGAGTATGACAATAGGGATGACCTGGAAGCAAATGAAACTGACTCATGGAATAGGGATCATAGCTGTAATATCGAGAAGATAAACTATAAATGGGAAATACTGAGGGAGGTAACTGGACTAGTGATATCCATGAGATCCAAGGAAGACTCATCGCAGAATACTCTGAACAAAGGTGACCCAATGTGGGAAAGATTCCATACTGTTATATCATATGTGGTGGCTCCTAAAAACACCATTTGGGCCTTCTTCATAGTTTAAGTAGCACAAATAAAGGATACAAGTAAGATCCATATGACATGATCTTATGGATTTTTACCAATCCCAAGAAAGTAAATGATTGATGGTGTTTTCATTTTTTGAGATTCTGAAAAGAGGAAGAAGACTCCAGTGTAGTCTCTTTTTCGTTGATAGTCTCCTAAGCTCCAAAAAGGATAAAAGTATACAAAATATAGCTCTCCCAACATTTGGGGAAGGAAGGATTCTTTACCATTGGTAGTCCAACCAGGCCGGAAAAGGTTTAACCTATACTGACTGGACAATCGTTCTAATAATTTTACAACTAAGAATGAAGTCAAGTTTGCTCGGTAATATTTTCTTGCTAAGAGGGATGGAAAATAGCTTAAAGACAACCCAATAATGATATTTTTCATAAAGTACAGTACCAATGTCTGAGAAAGCATAAAATTATACAAAGGGAAAAGTTCCTATCTAGAAGGTTCTATGGTGATCCTTTTCTTATAATAGTCTAGGTGGTATGAAAAAGGAAATAAACGAGGCCACATAGACGCCCTTTCAAATACTTTAATGAGTGTGAAAGGAAGAAAGCATTCTCAACATTATTTTCATTCTATTAGGAGTTAGAAAATAGTGGCAAAGAAACTCTGTAATGGTCAATCAAGAAAGGGAGAAGTGTTCGATATATGGAAATAGGTTATGTTGTGAACATGGCTGATAGGACTAAATGCAAAACATTAATGGGGCCCCCTTATGGGATGATGGATGGCAGTAAAGGTGTCCAACTGAGTAGTATTGATGGAGCAAGTGGTTCATGAACATGCCAATACATACAATGGGAGATTCACGTGGTGGCATGTAAATCGAGGTGAATTCCATGAAATGGCCCAAAAAATCATATTGATATCATGAGACAAGGGTCTCGTCAAAATTCAAAGGACGAAAAACCAAATCCAAAGGTGCAAATGATGTCTCAAAGAGAATCCAGATTACTCTATGGTGTATGAAAGAAAAACTTGACCAAATGGAGGAATTATGGGTAAAAAGCTAGCTCAACATATAAGGTGTGATTTGTGTGGTGGCACACAAATCAAGGTGACTCCAAGAAATGGCTCGAAGAAAGTAGGGAGGGATTCAATCTAATACATGTCATCTATTTACCCAGGATATTTTTGCACAATGGTGGCAGCATATTATCCTCATAGAGGATGATCTATACGTCAGGATGGACTATTGGCGAGATTATGACATGCCTCAACCTCTAGTACAGGTCTAGGGACCTAACAATATGTTAGCATGATGGTATCTAGATCATACATGCGACATACTATGTGTATGTGCAAACGTGGGATTGCACCCTCCAGTGGGGTACCAATAACGAAGGGACAGTGTGGATGTGTTAGATCCACTTGCTCACATGCAAATGATGTGACAAAGTTATACAATGGAGTTGCTGCAACTAGATGTGAAATGACTCATGGAGAGGGTCATTGAATCATAGTAAAAATGATGCAAAACAAAAAATAAAAACTATGACACAAGTGTACTTATGGTGGGTGACTTCAGCGATAGAACCTCTTGAGGTAGAGCCCATTGTGGGGATTCTTCAAGAGGTGGTCATCAGAGTCAGTAAGGATGTATGCCCCCTCACCGAGGAATAGATTGAGGAAATATGGGACATACCACATGGAATCAAACTTTCCTTTCCCTAGATTATCATAAGTGTCAGGGAGGAGATCGATAGTAAGGAGAAGCGACAAAATATGGCATTCGATGGGAAGCACTGATTCCACATCATGGACCAAGTGAAAGGGGGTAAAACTGTTGGCAATTTCAATGATCTCTCCGTCATCATGAAAGTGGTTCTGTAATAGATCAAGTGGATCTTCCATGGGCTAGGACATAAAATGAATAATGGAAGTTGATATTGTATAAATGGTGTTGGATGTGTCTAAGGAAGAAACTAGAGGGTAATGTCATATTCATGGGAGTGTTTGTGAAGGTTGTGAAGGGATGACCGATACTCAGATAAGTGTGGGAAATGGTGAGAGTAATGAACACATAATATGCATACTACATAAGTTTTGTTGGTTCATAATGACTTGTTCTTAACCACTAGTAGATCCAGGATGGTGACTACTGGAGCACCATCGGTCTCATCCATAGTGTCCATGTGGGTGCGAAGGAGAGGAAACTCTGGACAATTTTGTGTTGCATGTTCCTGGACATCGCACAATGCGCAAGTAGCATTCTGACGTGGTTCAATCATTTCTTTGGAGGTCTTTCCCCAGAATTATTTAGAGGAGGAGGGGCAGGTGTGAAGACAAGAGTAGTCTTTGATAGACCAATAGGTGGGAATGACCCCATCTCAATGGGTTGGACAAGAGTCAACACAACCTCAGTAATCAGGGGTTGGGTGGGTGGATCGAGGTACCACATAAGAATTCCTAGCATAAAATTAGATAAGTTGAGATTATCCATGACAGGCTTTCTCACAATGCTAGATGGTAAAAAAAGGAAGGGAATCATGTGGATCGGGAATGAACCCCACAATTTCCAAAGGACTTTGGTTGAGGTTGTGACTAAGGTTGCGATATGGTCATGATGGTACTAAATTTGATAGTGCACAAATTTGATACATTAGTCAGCGTAGGTGGAGGTGGTAAGGACAAAAAGGTGTCCTCAATAGGATTGTTAGCAAGAAAGATCATGCCAACAATAGATAAGGATGGGATGGATATGTTTTCAATGGTGGTTTCAATAGTAGGAAGGACCTGCTCTGGTGTGGAATCCCCCTTTGGATCATAGTATGTCAACTAGTCGATGGTCATGATCTTCCTATCATGAGGGAACATCATGAGTAAAAAAATGGTAGAGGCCACAGCTTGCATGGAATACATGTAGCTATGTCCTATAAGGAGCTTGTAATCAAGTTTGGAATTTAAAAACTCAATGTCAATGAAAACCATTTTTCCATCTAACTCAACAGTAACATTCTTGAGAATCCATTAGGATTGAGCAGAGCATCTATCATAGGCAAGAAGAGTAGTGGTGGAAGGTTGAATAGTAGGGGACCTGAGTTTCTTCCAAATTAAGGTTTAAATAATGCAAGTACATGGTCCCTCATCAATAATGCATCGATGCATGATGAAATTTTGAATTGTGACTAGAACTTGGAAGGTGACGGTTGGTGGCGTCCTGGGTTATCCTTGATCTAGGTCAAAGGTGATCAACTTAGAATCATAGGGATCTATGGCTTCTCATGTCGACAACAATGCTTTATGTTGTGATGGAAAATTTTTAAGCACTTCCAGAGTGAACATGGTTGTGTGATATTGGGCCAAATTGTCAACTATACTGTAGTTGAGGGAATCTATCGCAGTAGTGTTGTTTGTGACATGATGCATGGGGAACCATGGGACTCTGTTCTCCCCATATGTGGGGGGTCCAGGTAAGTGCAGATACATATCATTGGGTGTAGAGGTAGATGTCGGTGATGGGCCAGTGGTTTCTATGGTGGAGCCATACTAGTTGTTTCAATTCTGGATGTTGACTTCAGAAGACAACATCATGAGATGATGGACACCATCCTTCGTAGGTGTGGTCACAGGAGGAGCTACAGGGGAAGTTGGGGCCAAGGGTTGGGTTGAAACCATTCCTTGGTGTGGTAGGGGGATTTCGGAGCACCATAGGTGGGGGACTTGGTGGCACTGAGTTTGGTTGATACAGAGTAGCCACGTTGGGATCACATTGACTTTCATCTTAGAAAAGTTGTTGGAAGCAAGCCATGTGAGGAAACTCATGAGTGTAATGACTACAGGTGTTATAGATAGAAAAAACACGGTTAGTCCATAACTATGGGTCCTTCCTAGGTCAAGCCCGATGTTGGGGATTCTATGCAGGAGGGTCACCACCATTATTGTTGGGAGGGTTGGTTTGTTCGCCACCTCCTTGGGCTTGGTTGTTCTCCCAATTCATACCTCTATTGTTGTTTCCCTTCCCTTGTTGGTTATTAGGGGTGGGTTGGTTAGGAATATTTTGTTATGCATAGACCTATCCCATAGAAACTAGAGAAGTAGAGGTTGGAGCGGGAGTGGATTGCAAATTCAACTATTTGTGGTGCATAATAGACAGGAGGAGCTGCAGGGTTGCAAATTTGACTTTTTGGCCAGAACATGAGTGTGTCAAACAAGTGGGTACATGAATGTGAAAAGTTGGTGTGGAAGGGGTGACTCCATACTAAGTCATTACACTTGAATAATTAGGCATTTATCCATGAGGCACACAGGAGGAACTAGATCCAAATTGAGCTATCACACATGAGTAATCGAGGGCATAACTTGGTTGGGAGACACTTTGGGTGTTACCAAGATGGGGTGACATCATGAGCGAGGCAGCGTAAAACTATGGGTGTTGGGTAATAGAGTCGATAACTCCATGAGAAGTGTGAGATTCCCCTAGTGTATCACGCCATGAGGTGCCTTCTCGGGGAGCATCGGGTAGAACAGTATAGAAGTAAGCAAACTAGGATTATATTAGATCGAATTGTTGAGCATTAAGGATGGATTCCTCTTTAATATGGGGTCGCTCAAATGCGACGTCCTTGGCTATGTGGGGGAGTAAGGTTTTGAGGAACTAGTGAAGAAAGATCCTATCCTCTAACTAGATCTTACACAAGCTATGACAACGAATTCATTCATGGATATGATCTATGATATGGGTAGTTGTCATCTGGCAATAGAATAGTAGGATCTCCACTCCCTCGTCATAACAGACGGGAAACTAAAAGTATTGAAGGAACATCAAAGAGAGCGAGGAGAAGCTGAGGTAAGTAGGATGAGGAATATCAATGTAGAACTTAGCTGCAACACTCGTAAGTCTGCACTGGAACAACTTCAATCGAATGTAGTCATCCACAATGATATTAGATGAACACCAGAGGTGGAATGACATGATTTGATTTTGAGGGTCCTCTCCTGTCTTTCCCCCAAACTTATATATGTGTAAGCGAAGATTCATAGGCATAGGAGGCCAATTTGGGTGGTGACAAATGGGGTCATTGGTTAACTGTGCTAAATCTGGGAGGATGAGGCCAACCATAAAAGGTAGGATAGAGCCGAAGTTGGCTTTCGAAGGGCCAACAATGGTGTTGGTATCTGCAGGAACATAGTTCCCATGCATAATTGGGGGTGGATGAGGTTGACTTATGATAGTAGGAAAATTCACTGGTATGGAAGGAATAGTCAAAACTGATGTGGAAGGGCCACCACACCCTGGTTTAAAAGGTGGAATAGTAGTGGCAGTTGTGGCTGGAGTGGAACCACTAATAATGGGTACTGAACTAGTAGTAGTGTGTGTAGTGATAACATACCCACTAGGACCAGGGCATTCGAATCCCATTGGAATATATACCTGTGATGGTATGTTGAATGGACGTGAGCCCACTACTAACAAACCCCCCTTGAAAGGGGTCAAGATGTGAACTAGCCATTGGGCTAGATGGATCGCTAAAGAAGGTGGGTTCAGATTGATAGGAATATGAATTAGATTCAGAGGCCGTGTGTGGATCCGAAAGTTGTGAGTGACATCAAATATGGCTCTGACTATGACTTTAATGTCGCCATTCAAATAATTACATAGAAGGACAATTCCATCAATTTTACTAGTTCCCTAGGTTGGATGGATAGATTTCAAATTTTAATAAGGGAGCTAATAAATGATGTTCAGAGATTGGAATGGGATAAATATTAATAATGTAGCTTATTAAATAAATACAAGATAAAATTGAAGTGGAAATGGAGCATGGAGACACATGGAGACTATGGGGCTCACACAAGCTAAAACTTTTGTGCCACATGGAATCCTCCTCTTGCAATTTCAAATCCATGGGAATCCTAAAGGTTATTGGATGAGTTAGAAGGCTAATACACTTGTCCATATGCATCATAGGTCAATTTTTGGAATAAATGTAGCTTACATGGGAGAGGAAGAGTCATTTTGGAGATAGTGAGACACTTAGACTAGATTCCCTAGATGTATGAAAACAAGGATAAAGATGCTACGACACCTATGATGAAAATCAGATATAAAGGATGAAATATGACATATCTAACATGTTAGGTAAAAATAGATAATCCAAGAGAGATCTCATGTGATTTGGGGAAGCTCAATAGGCCCCTACTTGAATTTGGGGAAGTTGGAAGGCTAGGAAAGGGAGGACACATGGAAAATCATGAGAACACGCCAAAATTCGAATTGGTTTGAGTTTGTGTATGGATTGGGAACCTTATAAGGATAAGTATCATTATTAAATACAGGAAGCAACCAAGATAAGGGCTTTTCATCATTTGATAAATTGTCATTTGTGAATTGTGAGAGCTAGTGGGTGACTAGTTTTCTTGCCTTAGCCAATTTCGAGGGTGAAAGATTCCCATCAAAGTTGGTTTTTGGAGAGGAAACTCAGGTATTTCATGGATTTTTAAATTTAGGTGTAATCTATAGGGTATCTTATGGGCTCTTCTATTGCAGGACTTCATCTCAACCATTTCAATTTTTCATGCTCATTGAGGGATTGTGCCTTGGGTGAGCTATTGTACTTTGTGAGAGAGATTATCCTAGTCTATTTACTATTTTAATAGGTTAAATATTATTTTTTATTCATTCTCAGAAATTTTCAAGTTGAAATACCCAATATTTGTATGTCAAATTTATTTAATGAGCAAACAAAGAACATTTCCACTCTATTTTGATATATGCCATGGTAATGCTAATTATTCTAAATGGAGGAATGCATATATGATAAATGTATGATTAATGTACTTTCATTAATTATTATTACAATTCTTATTTTCAGTACTTAATCATTGGAATCCATTTTACTCATTTTAATTGCATTAGGAGAATATTTGGTGCCTTTTCCCCAAGGGTCAAAATAGTGATTTGGGAGTTGTTTTGGAGAGAGTCATAATAGCATGTATAAACTAAAACATGATTCATATGAGACCTTAAAAAAATTCCTTACACATCCCCTACCAATTTTCATAATTTCAAGTGGTATTGAGATCATTTGAGAAGCCATTTCAAGCATTTCCCCAGGGGAAATTAGAACCCCAATTTGCTAGTAAAGACTCCTGCTTTGATCAGAATATAAAACTAGTTTGAAGAAGTGATTGGAGGTTTATAAATCATATATGAACATAATATTCAATTATTAATATCATTCATACACACTTTGAGAATATTTGGGATAATTTGGGCCAATTGGGGGACCTAGACATCAAAACTAGTCAAGGTTCAAAATTGGCGGAAAAGTGAAAAATTAGTCATTTGATAAAAAATATTAAAAAAGGACATTACAAGTGGTATCATAGAATGGTTTTGGCACTTGATGGTCTTAAATAGCAGTCAAATAAATAATTCACCACCCTTATACCCTGAATTTGAAGGTGTTTCTAGTTGAAGAAGAAGTAGTAGAAGAAGAAGAGCTACATTCTCCTGAAAATATAACTAACTAGGGGAAGAGATACACTGATCATGATAAGGTGGAATATATTAAACTCATATAACCTATCTTTGATGAAATAACCAAGAACATGAACCAACAACTTATTAAAGGATTCAAATTGTTCGTTAGCCAATTTGGAAGCAAATTAGGAGTAATAGGAAATATCAGTAGTTCACAATCAGAAGAAAAGAAGACAATGGGTGAGCATATTTTCTCAAGAAAATGACCCCATAATAGACCCCATGAATTTTAGAGCACATCAAGGCCTACTGCACCTAAATTTTTTGTACCCAAAGAAGATCCTAACATTAAACTTGAAATTGCTACAATGGCAAAAGAATGGGATTATTGGATGAAGATTGTAACAGAAGTGTACCATTTGATCAGTTCTTTATTGCTGTAAACTAAAACAAAAAGAAGGAAGATAATAAGTCTCTATACAAAAACAAACAATTAAATTGTGCCATTATTAAAGTTCCACTCTCTACTTTTGATGGTTCCTCTCAAAGTTTTGCTAACACTTGGGTACAAAAATTAGACGTGTATTTTTAGTTGAATCCAATGGTGGAAGAATATACCTTAAAAATTACCATATTGTTGGGTAAAATATGCACTATCTAATTCAACACATAATTTTAAACCCGAAAAGGGAGCTTGTGAGATGCAAACACTATATGTGCAAGATTCAAGGCTTGAACTAACCTAAGATAACTAAAGATGCAAATGTGCTAACATGAAACTATATGATTTTAATATACATGTATGAATTTCATAATTCAAATGCAAGAATTTAATTTATCTATGAAAACAAGAAATTAACTAAGAACTTGGAAAGTAACTATAATTTCAAATACAATCTAATGTTATATTAATCTATTCTATAAAGGCAGAAAACTTATTAATAACTAAGATTCAAACTAGTCTAATGCTATGCTAATATATTCTATGGAAGGAAATTGCAGATACTAATCTAGAAAGCAATCACTTTGTCTGAAAGCGATTTTAACCAATGAAAGAAAAACTAACTACTTGCAGCAAATTACCTAATCAGTGTTATGAATTGGAGACTATTCCATGTATGCATAAGTAAATTCCTATATAAGAATGCAAGTGCAACTTATTTATGGAAAGCAATGAACTATTTAATTGCAAATTCGTAGAAAGCAAAACAAGTAACTGTGGAGTCATAGAAATCAAAGCAAATATTATTCTAAAGACCAAGCGTAAATAAATGCATTGCAAAACAGTAAACTAATTAAAGAAAACTAAACTTGGAGCTTTATAATCAAACCTAAAACTAAGTACAAAACAATAAATGAAAATATATTCAACTGTAACCAAACCTACAATAGAAAAACAAAATACTTCTACTCTACCTCTTCAGCAAACTATACCATAACCTAAAGAATGTTAACCAATCATAAAAAGATCATGCAACTAATTTACAACTTGAAAAGTAAACTCACACTAAACTAGGTTGAAAGAATGTTAACCAATCATAAAAAGATCATGCAACTACTTTACAACTTGAAAAGTAAACTTACACTAAACTAGGTTATGCGAGATTTTATCATCAAGCATTAAAATACTAAAAACCAGTGCATCTTTAAAATATAGACGAACCTATTAAGCTTGAATTTGAAGCAAAGTACTAATGTTTTACATCTACTTGAATGAAATAACTTGAAGAAGTAAACTAACAAATCCTAAGGCAATCAAATTATGGGTAATTGTAAATGAAAGGATTATTATGGACTCAAATGAAAACTGAAAATGGAATGTTGAACTTATTTCAAAAAAGAGACAAACTAATATTCAACAAAGTATATGAAAACAAACTTAAGCTAATCTAGGTTTTAGGCATGAAGACAAACGAAAGTAACTCATAAACTATCTAAGTCATGATAAAAAATAAAACTAAAACTATTTCTCATTTGAATCAATAAAATATATGTTGAATATAAATGGATTTTATCATTATTAAAACTGAAATAATTAATATATGTATTAATATATAACTAAATATGGATTGTTAGAGGTGGATTCGAATCCCAACTAGCTACATAACATGGTGAAATGCTGGAAAATTAACCTCTACCTTAACTAACTATTTCTGCAAAAACGAAATACTGAAAATTCTAAAAATAAGTTAAAATTATGTCTAAGCGTGAATTAAAGGCTGAACAATAGTCTGCATTAAGGTGTGAACAGAAGGTTGAAAAATAGTCTGCATTAAGGTGCAAACAGAAGGATGAAAAACAGTTTGCGTTAAAGTGCGAACATAAAGATGAAAAAGAGTCTAAACAGAGGAATGAATTGTCGACCGTGTGGAAAATTGCATAAAAACGTAGGAAATTATATAAACTATTACCTACAGGAAAATGAACCACTTGCTTGCAAAAATGAGATGACTTACAGGAAAACGTAATAGATATATATAAAAAACAAAATGACTTAGCTACAAACATGAGAAGAAACTGATGAATATACACAAATAGAACCTCTGGTTGTTGAGGGGCCCTTCTCAGCAATCACGGGCTGCGTTTCTATGCTACTCAGCCATCGATCATCAACAGAGAAATTAGAATGATCATCAACAGCTGAAATAAAGACTTTTTATTAAACTAAGGCAAAGTTATACAAAGAGTTTATCCTCCTCTCCTCTTCAAAACCAAAGAGGTATTTGTAATATGATTACAATGGAGATCAGGTCGACCACCGCTTGCTAAAAATAGAGGTTCATTACTGTTGTAACAACTAACCATGAATTCAAAAAACAACCACAATTTCTAGAAAAGTTGGTTTCAGTGAACCACGAGTTTCTCCCAAATGGCTATGAATTTGGGGAAAATTCCCCACAAGTGACCAAAATGGGCCTATTTTGCACAAAACCCATGTGCAATCATTTTCAATTTCGCTTCTATTTTCACAAAAATCAACTGTCTATTAAAAACATGTGGTCTGCATGGGCATCTGGATGAACGTCGTGATGATCTGTAACTAAGATTTGTTCATAAATCCATATTCTGGGCATATTTTCTACTATCTTGTTTGTTAAATTGATGGTTGGATTCTAGATTGTTGAACTGTGGCTGAGTTCCATTGATTGGGTGCGCCATTCTCTCGTGCATTGAATTCTTGGTGCATGAGTCCATTTCCTGTGCATGAGTTAACTCACAGGCTGCATAAAACATTTACCATATATTAATCCATAGCAAATAAAAAAGGATCATATGTTTACAATAATGTGAAGTGGCTTGTTTTATGGTCAATGCATGCATAATATATGTGGTTTAATACCATATTCAAAGTTTTAAAGAGAACNATATATATATTGATTGTTTTCTTTCATGTTTTATGTTTTTAAAGTTTTAACTCATTTTTAATGTCAAAAAATTTATTAATAGTATTAGAACATTTACAATGTTTTAATAGTTTGAAAATGATGTATTAATGTAAACAAATTTATTAATAGTTTGAAAATGATGATTATTCTATTTTTTAACATTTAAAATATGCTCAATTTCATCATAGAGTCATGGTTTTGATTTGTTCATGCATGATCAACAAGACTAGCAAGAATTGGAAGATAACAGGTAAGCCAAACCAATAAAGTAACATGCAATCAAATTTAATTCAGCACTTAGGACCGAAAGAAGGGGTTGAATGGAGTGCAGAACGCCTATTATTTTCAAAATACTACATTTAATACATAAAAATAACACATTTGTCTTATTTTACATTTATGATATTTTAATTAATAAAACAGAGTAAAAGACAACCTTATTGAACTTAAATGTATTAAATTACGGTAAATAGGTCTAAAATTAATGTAAATAAGACAGTTATAAAACACAATTTCAAGGCCCAACATACCCCCAGACCAAAGGTATGGCACGTCCTCGTGCAATGAATAAATCGGAAGTGTTCTTTCATTTATTCAAAAACTATGCTTGATCACAAATAGGCAATCTTCAAGCAAAGTTTGATTAAAATATTCACAATTTCATCATAGATTCATGGTTTTGATTTGTTCATGCAGGATCAACAAGACTAGAAAGAAATGGAAGATAACGAGTAAGCCAAACCAGTAAACTAACATGCAATCAAATCTAATTTAGAACTTAGGACCGAAAGAAGGGGATGAATGGAGTGCAGAACGCCTATTATTTTCAAAATACTACATTTAATACATAAAATAATACATTTGTCTTATTTTACATTTACGAGATTTTAATTAATAAAACAAAGTAAAAGACAACCTTATTGAACATGAATGTATTAAATTATGATAAATAGGTCAGAAATTAATGTAAATAAGTCCATTATAAAATACAATTTCGAGGCCCATCATACCCCCAGACCAAAGGTATGGCACGTCCTCCTGCCATGAATAAATTGGAAGTGGTCTTTCATTTATTCAAAAACTCTGGTTGATCATAAATAAGCAATCTTTAGTAAAACTAAGCCAAATTTATTACAACAAAAAAAAACTAGAACTTAGAAAAAAACAACTTTAGGATTTCTCAATACATACAATTTTTCCAATTATTAATAATTCATACTTATGAAGACCATATAAATTGAGACTCCCTCCCCAAGACCGAAGGTATGGCACGTCCTCATGCCATGAATGAATTAAGACTGGGTTAAAATGGAAAACATGAGGGTATAGATAGTCAGTAAAGCCTATAGGAAACCAGTCATCCCTGCTACTCCTCAAAGGTTTATCGTTATTCAAGTAATTATGGACAAAGTTTTAATTTCAAGTTCATTATGGACAAAGTTAATTCCAAAGTAGATTCCCCTCTTTCAGTCGGACCTGTTCAGTACCTCGTCGGGTTTACCTGGTAATACCATAGGTTGGTACCCACTGCCAGCGAGCCTGTTCAGTAGCCCGATGGCATAACCTCTTAAACCCATTTTCTATCAAAGGCTCTTGTCTCAATGTTTCCAGTCCCTATAGATATTCAGAAAATGATTTTTCCTATGAAGGAGTGGTGGGGGAGCATCTCTGAAAACCATGCTACATAGTGGGATGGTATATGGATTGGAGGACAGCTAGTCTTCTCTTTTTTATTATCATGGAACCAAAATAAAGGTTGCAAGAGGAATCTACTGAATCAAAGATACACACAATTGATGGATTTAGTGTAAAGTGGATGAAGCCATAAGATAATGAATGAAAGGTGTCTCTAGTCCCAAATCTCGCCTCTTTCCTATAGAGTTATAGTAGTGTTCCCCACAAACTAGGAATTTCATTCACCCTTATGCTACCTTGTAGTAAAGATGCTTAAATAACATGCCCTGATAATGAAGTTAGGATGTACAAGTGACCTCTAGGTTTTATATAGACCTTACTTTATGACAAATCCACATTAGGTTTAAAGTTGGTCTTAAGTAATTGGTATAATAAGAAATATACATATATGAAGTGAATAATGGTGTAATATTGTTTTGGTTTAGTCATTAACATTATCTTCTTCTTAGATATTTTATTTAAAAAAAATACAAAAAACAAAGTTGCATTATTCCCTAAACTAAGAATGCAACATTTTATTTATATACATATTTCCCTACCATAAGAAGAAAGAAAATGTATTTATTCAAGTATATGAGCTTTTCCAATGAAACCAAGTGCGAAACAAAATAAGAAATGTACCTTTATCCACATATGAAAAGATTGTTGCAGTGATTACCTGAATGTGGAGGTTCAACCAACTTACTTTTCTTTGCATCAACAGGTGTCGAATGAAGGAATGGTATTGCAGTCAAGTTACCTCCTGAAACCATCTTTCGATGTATTCTTGGTACTCACCTTCCTTCACTGTGTCATACAGATCCCCTTCTTCTAATTGAGCAGTTATTTGAGCACATGATGGATCTATTAGCTTTCATGTGAAGAAATCTCTAATTTTAGGTTTCTCTCCTTCGGATGCAATCCCCATTGTATCAGCTTCTTTTGTAGTCTTGCAAAGAACATCTTTTTGTAGTTCTTGGGATTTTGGTTCGTTTTTCATTTCAGAAGCGGCTGATAAGCTCTCAACTGCTATCAATATCTTCTCTTCTTGAGAGGTAGAGATCGATATCCCAGCTGTTGCTAGGAGTTGAGAAAGTTCTCTCATACTAATGAACACCTTTGAATCCATTTGGTTGGTTGATAGGTCCTACTTCACAAAAGGATTGGTGGTTAGGGCTCTTACTGCACCCAAATTTTTTTGTTTTGTTTATATATATATATATATATTTAGAGTCTAATTACAAAACATATCACACATTTGAAAAGAAAATACCTTATGACCAATGTAGACACACCTAAAAAATGAACCGAACGTAACATATCTGAATGCAACTCCTAATCTTGCGGAAGAGATAAGGCACTTACATAAGAGTAAATGGAAGGAAAGTAAACTACCTAAATTTACAAGACACACGTACATGAAATTAAACTATGGAAAAGTAAATTATGTACGTTTGCAAAAAGTATAGTTAAGAAAAGTAAATCAAACTTTGTGTGAAGTAAACACACTTGTGTGAAAAAGGAACAATGAGGATTTGGGGTGACCCACTAAAGTGGATGTGTTAGGCTGTCACACTATGGAAATTCCATAGTGAAGTCATCTTTGCGTCTTATCATTTCCCCTTCCCCTTACTATGTAATGTAAAGGCAACCTATCTACCCTTATCTACCTAGACTTGAATCCCTTTATCACCTCCTCGGTAACAACACCAAAATGTTGGATAAAATATACACTATCTAATTCAACACTTAATTCTCAACCCGGGAAAGGGAGCTTGTGAGATGCAAACACAATATGTGCAGGATTGAAAGCTTGAACTAACCTAAGCTAACTAAAGATGCAAACGCGCTAACATGAAACTATATGATTTTAATCTACATGCATGACTTTCATAACTCAAATGCAAGAATTTAATCTATCTATGAAAATAGGAAATTAACTAAGAACTTGGAAAGTGACTATAATTTCAAATGTAATATAATGTTATATTAATCTATTCTATAAAGGCAGGAAACTGATTAATAACTGATATTCAAACTAGTCTAATGCTATGCTAATCTATTCTATGAAAGGAAATTGCAGATACTAATCTAGAAAGCAGTTGCTTGGTCCAAAAGTGATTTTAACCAATGAAATAAAAACTAACTACTTGTAGCAAATTACCTGATCTATGTTATGAATTGGAGACTATTCCATGTATGCATAAGTAAATGCCTATCTAAGAATGCAAGTGCAACTGATTTATGGAAAGCAATGAACTATTTAATTGCAAATTCGTAGAAAGAAAAACAAGTAACTGTAGATTCGTAGAAAGCAAAGCAAATATTATTCTAAAGACCAAGCGTAAATAAATGCTTTGTAAAACATTAAACTAATCAAAGAAAATTAATAGCAGAAAAACAATAACTAAAAATATATTCAACTGTAAGCAAACCTACAACAAGAAAACAAAATACTTCAACTCTCCCTCTTTAGCAAACTATACCATAAACTAAAGAAAGTTAACCAATCATAAAAAGACCATGCAACTAATTTACAACTTGAAAAGTAAACTTACACTAAATTAGGTTATATGCGCTTTTATCATCAAACTTTAAAATACTGAAAACCAATGCATCTTTGAAATCTAAATGAACCTATTAAGCTTGAATTTTAAACTAAGTACTAATCTTTTACATTTACATGAATGAAATAACTTGAAGAAATAAAACTAACAAAGCCTAAGAGAATGAAATGTTGTGTAATTGGAAATGAAAGGCTTATTATGGACTGAAATGAAAACTGAAAATGGAATGTTGAACCTATTTGAGAAATGAAACAAACTAATATTCGACAAAGTATATTAAAACAAACATAAGCTAATCTAGGTTTTAGCTGTGAAAACAAATGAAAGTAACTCATAAACTATCTAAGTGATGATAAAAAATAAAACTAAAAGTATTTCTCATTTGAATCAGTAAAATATATGTTGAATATAAATGGATTTTATCATTATTAAAATCGAAATAATTAATCTGTGTTAATATAGAACTAAATATGGATTGTTAGAGGTGGATTCGAATCCCAACTAGCTACATAACATGGTGGAATGCTAGAAAATTAACCTCTACCTTAACTAACTATTTCTACAAACACGAAATACTGAAAATTTTGAAAATAAATTAAAATTATGTCTAAGTGTGAATTAAAGGTTGAACGACAGTCTGCATTAAGGTGCTTATAGAAGGCTGAAAAACATTCTTTGTTAAGCTGCGAACAGAGGGATGAAAAACAGTCTAAATAGATGGACGAATGGTTTTTTGCATAAAAACGTAGGAAACTATATGTTATAAACAACAAAGTATTACCTACAGGAAAACAAACCACTTGCCTGCAAAAATGAGATGACTTACAGGAAAAAGTAATAGATATATATAAAAAATGAAATGACTTAGCTACAAACATAAAATGAAACTGATGAATATACACAAATAGAAAATCGTGTTGTTGAGGGGCCTTTCTCGGCAATCAGGGGCTCTGTTCCTATGCTTCTCAGTCACCAATCATCAACGGAGAAATGAGAATGATCGTCAACAGCTGAAATAAAGACATTTTATTAAACTAAGGCAAAATTTTACAAAGAGTTTCCTCCTCTCCTCTTCAAAACCAAAGAGGTATTTATAAGATGATTACAATGGAGATCAGGTCAACCACCTCTTTCTAAAAGTAGAGGTTCATTACTATTGTAACAACTACCCATGAATTTAGAAAACAACCAACCACAATTTCTTGAAAAGTTGGTTTTAGAGAACCATGATTTTCTCCCAAATGGCTATGAATTTGGCGAAAATTCCCCATGGTGACAGAAATGGGCCTATTCTACACAAAACCCATGTGCCATAATTTTAAATTTTGCTTCTATTTTCTAGAAAATCAACTATCTATTAAAAACACGTGGTCTACATGGGCGTCTAGATGAACGTCTGAATGATCTGTAACTAAGATTTGCTCATAAATTCGGATTCTGGGTGTATTTTCTGCTAGTTTGTTGGTCAAATTGATGCTTGGGTTCTATATTATTGAAATTTGGCTGAGTTACATTGATTGGGTGCGCCATTCTCTCCTGCATTGAATTCACGGTGCATGAGTCCATTTCCTGTGCATGAGTTAACTCACGGGCTACATAAAACATTTACCATATATTAATCCATAGCAAATAAAAGAGGATCATATGTTTAAAATAATGTGAAGTGGATTTTTTATGGTCAACGCATGCATAATATATATGGTTTAATACCATATTCAAAGTTTTAAAGAGAACGTGACTATGTTTCCAATCTA
>LPNX010758916.1:98234-109870 GCA_001517045.1 Pseudotsuga menziesii | reverse complement strand
ATATATTGGTTTCATGTTTTATGTTTTTAAAGTTTTAACTCATTTTTAATGTCAACAAATTTAATAATAGTTTGAAAATGATGATTATTCTATTTTTTAACATTTAAAATATTTTAAATTTCATCATAGAGTCATGGTTTTGATTTGCTCATGTACGATCAACAAGACTAGCAAAACATGGAAGATAACGCGTAAGCCAAACTAGTAAACCAACATGCAATCAAATCTAATTCAAAACTTAGGACCGAAAGAAGGGGCTGAATGGAGTGTAGAATATTTATTATTTGCAAAATACTAAAGTTAATACATAAAATAACACATTTGTCTTATTTTACATTTACGAGATTTTAATTAATAAAACAGAGTAAAAGAAAACCTTATTGAATATAAATGTATTAAATTACGGTAAATATGTCAGAAATTAATGTAAATAAGACCATTAAAAAAACAATTTCGAGGACCAACACATATTGCACTTGGAAGGAGATGCCAATGAATGGTGGTTCCATGGAATGAAAAAAATGGGTCATGATCAGGTTAACACATATGGATAATTTATTGATGGGGTACTAGATGGATTTGAGCAAAAATATCCTGAATTATCTTTCAAAGAGCTAGCACAATTGAAGCAAGTTGGGACCCCGACTGATTATATGATGGAATTTCAAAAATTATCAGCCAAGGTGGTTGATGTGTCTATGGGAAGGTTAGTATTGCTATCATTGAAGGTTTGGTTGAACCCTTAAAAGGTTTGGTCAAATAGGACAATCCCACTACATTACAAGATGCTATGATCTTGACTAGAGATCTCCAAAATGTGCTTTCTAGAACATGATTTCCTCCCAAGCCTAACTTTAAATTTGAAAAGAAGCCTTGGAAAAGAGATGTACCTGATAATAAGCATTTGTAAAGAGATTAAATTTAAAAGAATAATAAATATGGACTAAACATGGATGGACTTTGAAGAAAAAAATTGTGCTTCACATGCTTTCAACCATGGACACCGAGGCATAAATGCACTAAGGGAAAAGCTCAATACATAGAAGTATTTTCTGATAATGATGAGTATGAAGGGGGTATGGATGAACAAGGACACAATTTATATCAATAGGAATCATATGAGATAGTATCTGAATAAGAAACACAAGAATTAAATCATCCTTCACTAGACAAAGCAAGAATGGCAGTACTTTCAACAGTGCCTTGCTATCACACTATTCGATGCAAGGGTGTGGTATTAGGACAAATAACTTCAGTTTTGGTAGATGGAGGAGCCACACATAAATTCATTTATGCAGATATGGTGGAGAAAAGGAAGATATCTACTGAACCATTTGATGGCTTCACAGTTGTCATTCCCGGTCACAACATAATGCAGTGCAAAACATGGATTCCAAACTGCATGTCACTGTATGTTACTATACTTTTGTTGATAGTTTTTATGTGGTTTATGTTGATGATACTAATGTGGTTTTGGTAGTGTAATGGTTGTATTCTATAGGGGAGTATACAGTAAATTATCAAATTATTGAGATGAAATTTCAAGATTTGAAAGCTGTATTATGGGTTGTGAGAGGGAAGCACACTTACCCAAATCAAGTAGTGAATTGTAATAGTATGCGATATATATTGAGGAATGGGGACATAGAATGGGATGTTTAATTTCATATCACATCGCCCTAGCCAAACATAATTTTTTTTGAACACCCAAGGGAGATAGAGAAACTATTGAAAAAGTATGAAAAAGTTTTTAGAGATCTTTCAGGTGGTAGACCACCTGATAGTGGGGTTGAGCATAACATTGTTTTGGAGGACGGTACTCCAACCATTAACATAAAACCTTATAGACATCCCAATAAATTCATATATGATATTGAGAAGGATTTCAAAGAACTCTTAGATTTATGACTCATTAGACCAAGCTCTAGCCCTTATGCTTCGTCAGTAGTGTTGGTAAAGAAAAAAGATGGAACCTTGAGGATGTGTATAGATTTTAGAGATTTGAACAAGAAGACCATCAAGAATATGTATCTTATTCCTAGGATTGATGAGCTCATGGATGACTTATTTGGTTCCAAATATTTCTGCAAAATTGAAGTTAGATTAGGTTATCACCAAATTCAAATGAAGGAAGAAGATATGCAAAAGACTATTTTTCAATGTCATTATGGTCACTTTCAGTTTCATGTTATGCCATTTGGATTAACCAATGCTCCAGAAACATTTAAATCATGCATGAATATAATATTTTGCAAGATGCTTAGAAGGTTTGTTTTTCTCTTCTTTGATGATATTCTCATTTATAGTAAAACTTGGGAAGAGCACTTGCATCATCTAGAGATTGTGTTAAGAACTTTGCAGGAACAGTCCTTGTTTGCTAAGATGTCTAAATGTGAATTTGTGATGAATGAACTATTGTATATTGGGAAGATTATTGGGAAAGAAGGAGTGAAAGTACACATGGAAAAAATCAGGGCTTTCTTAGAATGGCCATCACCAAAAAACATCACCGAATTAAGAGGTTTCATTGGAATATGCGCCTATTATAGAAACTTTGTGAAAGGGTTCCTCAAGTTGACATCTCCACTGACCAATTTGACTAAGAAGCATGCTTTCAAGTGGGATGAAGAGGCTAAGAAGGCATTCCAAAAAGTGAAATACATAATGAGTAGTTGTCTCATACTTGCATTATCTGATTTTTATAATCCTTTTGTTGTTGAATGAGATGCTTCCACTACAACAAAACCCTGTTATTAATGTCTCTTTTAGCTTCCCTTTTAGCATCCACTATTACTTTTACTGTATTTTTCATCATTTTTTGGACAAAGTGGATGTTTTTCCAAGTGATGGTATTTTTGTGTCCCTTTTTAAAAGTTGGAGCTATTTTGGACACTAATTAGCATCACAATTAGCCTCCCAATTAGAGTCCCAAATAACGTCTCAAATAATGTCCCAATTAGCATCCAAATTAGCGTCCCTTTTTAAAATTTGGCTCTATTTTGGACGCTAATTAGAATCCCAATTAACATCCCAATTAGTGTCCCAATTAACATCCCAATTAGAATCCCAATTATCGTCCCAATTAGCATCTCAATTAGCATCCAAATTAGTGTCCCATTTTAAAATTTGGTGCTATTTTGGATTCTAACTAGCATCCCAATTAACGTCCCAATTAGAATCCCAATTAATGTCCCAATTAGAATCCCAATTAGCATCCCAATTAGAATTACAATTAACGTCCCACTTAGCATCCCAATTATCGTCCCTTTTTAAAAGTTGGCGTTATTTTGGATGCTAATTAGCATCCCAATTAACGTCCAAGTTAACATCACAATTATCATCCCAATTAGCATCCCAATTAATGTCCAAAAAATCATCCCATATAACGCCAAGAATAGCCTAAAAAAAAATGTCCTAAATAACATAGCACCATATATTAATATAGGGTTAGTGATAGGAATTGTGCAATGAATTTTGGTAGGAAAAACATCAAACATAGAGCCAACTATAGATCCAGGAAAAGCACCTAGAAAACATCCAGCATAGTACCAGGTATAGCACTTGGAATAATGCCATAAATTTTGAAAGGAACTATGTTAGGAATTGCACTAGGTTTAGAGATAGGAATTGTGTTCGGGAAATTTTGACATAACGTCAGATATATCAATGTCAATGTCAATGATCATGATCCATGTGATAGTACTTTTGGATCTTCATTTATCATAGTGGCTCCTAAATGATCATAATAATGGCACTTTTGGATCATGATTAATCCTAATGAGGGGTAAATTACCTTAATGTCACCTAAATTGCTCTTACAGCATTTTAGTGTCCCCAACAACATTTGATAGACCCTAACAGCATATAATTGTCCCTAACAACATGACGATGATGCATCACAATAATAATGATGGAGCATATGGATATGATTTGATAAGTATAAGAGTATATGATCCATTCTTGTGAGGTATATGACTCCTTGCTCATTATTATCGTAATTATATTGCTGATGACTATGACGATGACAATGACATTGATTTATTGTATGGTGATAATGACGATGTGGATTTCAACAATGATTATGAATGTGGTATCACTTTTGGATCATAATTGATTCTAATGGAAACTAAATGTATGCAACGAAATATAAACAACCTTATTATCATCGTAATGACTATAACAACATATAAATGACCTTAACAATTACATGACATGAATCCCAATGTTGATGGGTGATTAAGAACACTAATGGCATATGCGTGACCATAATGACAATGTTGACGATGATTTTGTTGGTGATGTACTTGATGCTCAAGATGATGATGATAATGAGGATGATGATCAAGATGATGTTGATGTACCATATGGAATTTATGATGATGTTGAGAATGTCAATGTCGATGATGATGATGCATGGCATAATACTTATGTATACTACATGACTTGAGATATTGGAGATAATAACAAGTAATAGAGCTTGTGATGTGTTGACCATAAAAATATTGTTAGCCATTGGTTTTTACATTAACTGATATGGCCATTGGGTTTAGTAGTTCTCCTCCACCCCCCTACACCCCCCTTGCATAAAGGTAGTAAAATACCACCTATCATGGTGCTACAAAAATACCACCCTACAAGGTTGTTTTGGACACCCCCCCATCCATACCCTCATTTTTACCAAGAACATCCAAGGGACAAGAAGTGGATATCATTCTTAAAAAAAAAGCTAACTTTATTTGTAATCTTAAGGACATTTTGGTCTTGGCTTAAAATGGAATGAAGAAACAAGCATTTCAATCATTCTCATACTGTTAATTTGAAAAGGAGGACCAATTTTTTTTACATATTTGGCCTTATAAGCATACATCTCTCAAGGAAAAACGGAGTTAGTTGCTCAAGTTTTATGGCATTGGTGGATTTCTCGTTAAAGATTCAGAATAATTGGTTCAATTTTCAGCGACTCTTTTGAAGTTTGTCAAATTTCTATTAAAGTTTAAAGTTGTTTTGTTTATTATGTGAAACACCCTTGAAATGAAGTATTCCTTTGAAATAAAATGTCACAATTTCAATTACACCATTTACACAACATGTTAACCTTTCCAAATTTGGTATGTTGAATTACATGTGGCCCAACATTAACCTCTGAGAATGGAACATAGTCTAAGAAGAAAATCATCAATGGTTCACATGGATTTTTTACACCCCTTTTTTTTATCTTACAAGATATCGCTACCCCAAAGAAACATCACATACTTTATTTTCATTCGATGTAATTTAGATAACCTTTTAGATCCTAAAAAATGTGCATGTGTCTATTGTCAAATTTATGTTGTCCCATACCTTTTTCTTAGGTAATCTTGCTCATTTATCAACTAAGATACAAGAACATTATTTTGAAATATCTACTTCTCATACTAGTAAAGGGAATTATTTGGCTCTTCGATATAAGATTGGGTAGCGTTTGTATGAGCCTGTTTTTTAGGATTTTAGACAGGACCACAATTCCTTGAGGAAGCCCAAAGGCTCACTCAAAGCAACCAACTTTATGTTTAGTTAAAGTGAGCCAAATTTATGGTAAATTTTATTTAGGTGGGATATAATATGTTTAAATAACTAATTAGATATATCTATATGCCCACTACTTATTTTAGGTAAAAAATCCTTCCTAGACATGAGATTTCATATTGCTTGTTAATTGTCAAACCCAACTCAACTTATCCATATGAAAACCAAGCCCTTCAATCCCTTCAAACTCAAACATATCCCAATATTTAGTACCAATGACAATGAAGATTTATGACTTCAAGGTTTGAATGCATTTTTAGTCTACTAAGGTTGCACATACAAAAAATATTAAGCCATAAAAAATTCAATCCCTTTTTGTGCTATAAATGAGGATGTCTTTAGCGTAAAAAATGTCCAAGGAACATTTACAACCCTCATAAAAAGTCATCCCTTAAGGTGATAGAAATATGATGCATATTATACCTTCCCACTACAACTTGTTAGATTTTAAACATTAAGCTAGGATTTCATTAGGATCTTTAACTGGGAGAACAACAAGCACAGCAATCAAACACACATTAGAGGAAATTTGAGGTCTAAAATGGGCCTCCTAAGGAAAATGCTAAAATAATAGTTAAAATAATAAAAATAATTGTTAAAATAATAAAAATAATTGTTAAAATAATAAAATAATAGTTATTAAATTTTTAGGAATAATGAAAAAAACTACTTTTTTTATTCATATTTTCGACATATCTCCCTGTGTTTTTACTCAAATTCTGAGTGGGAGAGTTCGTTGGATTCAGAATTTAATTCCACATCCAACAAGTACCCATACTGCATACTTTTGATGGACTCTACTAGCCCAAAAATAAGAAATACCTGAAAAAATGTGATGATGATGTCATCATCACATTTTTTCAGGTATTTCTTATTTTTGGGGTAGCAGAGTTGATCAAAAGTATGAAATGTGGGTACACGTTGGATGTGGAATTAAATTCCACATCCAACGAGCTCTCCTGCCCAAAATTTGAGTAAAATTAGAGGGAGATATGTCAAAAATACGAACAAAAAAAGTAGTTTTCTTTTATGACAAATATGTTAATTCAACCATTATGGTTGACTTATTTGATTGAAATTCTATTGGTTCTTGAATTCCAACTCACAAAATTTATTGTTGGCGCATTTTCTTATAAGGCCCATTTTAGACCCCAAATTTCCTCTAATGAGAGACAATGAACACAGTGTTTTTACTCGAGGAAACCATAAATGGAGAAAACTCTGCAACTTCCTCAAAGATAGATATAGCACTAAAGTGAAATCCAAAAATAGTAAGATGATCTCTTGACAGCAGTAACCTCTTTCTTCCTTGCCCCAGTGTCTTTCTCTTCCTCAGTTATGTGATACAACTAAGTGTGAGTGAGTGTGTGATAAATAGAGAGGCTATCTCTCTATTTATACTAATTCCTGACTTAACTAAGCCCAACTAGGGCCGACTTCACTAGGTGAGTCTAAGAACCCTAGTGCCCCGGAACTACGGGGACTTTAACCTTTAGACAATAAGAGAGTTAACCACCTTGACTTGACATGACTTGTTTACATTATAGAAACTTCCCGATAGGAACATCGGGGCATGACATGACTCAAGTACATTACAAATACATCCCGAAATAAACATCGGGTTATAATACATAAGAAATAAAAGTGAATACATTCTGAAGTTACAATTACATCAACACTCTCTCTTAACTAGGAAGGTATTCTATCGACACAATTTATCAGCACAAGTCTTCTTCTTTGTATCATCTAGATCATCATCGATTCTTTGTCATATTTACCTTCAATTCATCTCTATCTTCAAGTCACCTTCAAGTCATATTCACCTGGATCTGGATCATCATCACTGGATATAGATCATCACTTGATCCGGATCATCATCACTAGATCTAGATCATCACTTAATCTGGATCATCATCACTGGATCTGGATCATCACTCGATCTAGATCATCTCTGGTCTAGAACATCTCTGTTGGATCATCATCACATGTGCTATCTCTTGATTCTTCTCATCACAGGAAGTTCTACAGAGCCAGCCATTTTGTATGCTGGTTTTAGGTCTACCCTCCATGTAGGTCTTGTCCAGCACTTATGTCTGACCCTAAGTCAGAATGGCCCACCTAGCACTTACACCTGATCATGTAGGAACCAATCCTATAATCATATCAGAAAGGCGATGCCCAACACTCACATCTGACCATGTCGGAACACCTCCCACAACCCTGTCAGAAAGGCCTGGCACTCACATCCATCAACCGATGTTGGAAAGGCTCAACACTTACACTTGGCCATGTGAGGAACCAATCCTCCATGCCAAAAATCTCTGCACTTACATATGACAACCAATGTCAGAAAGGCTCAACACTTATATTCAACCATAGAAGGAACCAATCCTTTATGCTGAAAGGGCTCTACACTTACATCTAACAACCAATGTCAGAAGGGCATGCACTCACATCTGATCTTGTAGGAACCAATCCTAGAGTCATATCAAAATGGCCCCTAGTCCCAAACTAAGCTACCTGGTAACTGACTAGGTGCCTCCATTCCCAGAATGGCATTCAACGCTTACTTCTGATCATGTAGGAACCAATCCTATAGTCACATCAGAATGGCTCAGTACTCACATCTAACATGGAAGGAACCAATCCACTCACCATGACAAAATGGCTCTGCCCTTACATCTAACCATATAAGGAACCAATCCTCTCACCATGTTAGAATGGATTTGGGTCTCATCATTTCCCTTTGGAGGAAACCTCGATCTGGAGAACACCAAGCTTCTCCCTGAAGTACTCGAACTTCACCCTAGCCAATGGATTCGTCAACACATCAGGTATCTATTCCTCGATCGCAACATATTGCAGCTTCACTGCTCCCTTCTGCACCATATCCCTAATATAGTGATACTTGATCTCGATATGATTTGACTTGTCATGGAACACTGGATTCTCTGACAACTTCACGCAACTCTGGTTATCACAATGTATACAAGTAGCATCCATCTGGAGATCAAATAAATCAAACAGTAGCTTTCACAGCCATACTACCTCACAACTAGTTGAACAATCTACGACATACTCTGCTTCAGCTGTACTCAGTACCACATAGGATTGCTTCCTACTAAACCAAGAGATCACACCTAATCCCATACTAAAGCAACAACCAGAAGTGTTCTTCCTATCAATGGCACTGCTTGCCCAATCTGAATCAACATAACCCTCGAGGTTAATCTTCAGATTCACCTTGTTCTTGAGCCCATAATCAATTGTACCCCTTAGGTACCTCAGAATATGCTTTGTAGCAATCAAGTGAACATGTCTTGAATCTGTTAAGAACTAGCTCAAGGTGTTCACAGTAAAGAAAATTTCTAGTCTCGCGTTCGTCAGATACATCAAGGACCAAATCATCTGATGATACATCGTAGCATCAAAAATATCGAATGAAGCATCACTCAATAGTTTCAGGTTTGATGCCATAGGTGTGGTCATGGCCTTGCAGTCCATCATCTCAAACCACTTCAGGATCTCTACTGCATACATCCCTTGTCCGAGGGAGATTCCACCCGCATTTTTCCACACCTCCATACCTAGGAAATAATGCATCATACACAAGTCCTTCATTTCGAACTCAGCAGCAAGCTTTCTCTTCGTATCAGAAATCAACCCATCCATACCTGTTACAAACAGATCATCTACATACAGTAGAAGCATCACTGGGTTTCCATCTTCAACCTTGTAGTAAAAGTTGGAATCTGCTTTACTCTTGGTAAAGCCCAAACTAGATAGAAAGTTGTCAATTCTACCGTACCATGTCATGGGTGCCTGTTTCAAACCATACAGGGATTTCTTCAATCTACACACATGAGACTCCCTATCATGTGTCTCAAAACTGAGTGGTTGTTCTACATACACTTCCTCTTCCACTAAACCATTCAAGAAAGCATTCTTGAAATCCATTCGGTATATCCTCCATTTCATTACTACAGCCAAAGCAAGTACCAATCTAATGGAAGTGTATCAGGCTATAGGTGCAAAGGTTTCTTCATAATCTATCCCTTCTTTCTGTGAGAAACCATGAGCCACGAATCTTTCCTTATATTTCTCTATGACATCATCTGCAGCATGCTTGATCTTGTAGATCCATTTCGAAGTTACAACCGACTTCCCTTATGGTCTTGGAACAACATCCCAAACATCATTCTTCATGATCCATTGATGCTTTTTGATCATACCATCCTTCCATTCTTTTCGTTCTGCCGCTTCTTCATAATTGCAAGTTTCTTCATTGATAAAGTCACATAGTAAAGCTACATATCCAGAGCAGGATCTGGTTCTCTTTCTTTCTCTATGATTCTCTTCTGGAGTTCCATATCTTTCCACACCTTGGATAATTTCTTGTACCCAAGTAGGTTTCCTCTTGTGAAGATTCTTCTCTTGAGGTGGATCTGCAGGTCTTTGTGGTTCTTCAAATTCTCGATCTTCTTCTTGAATTTCTTCATTCATGGTTGTATCATGAATTCTTGGTGCTTCTGCTTCTTTAGTATCTTCATTAGGTCTCTTTCTGGATTTGTTGTAAGTTGTGTCTTCATCAAATGTTACACCCCTGCTGATGTCGATCATCTTGAATCTTGGGAAGTATATTCTATAAGCCTTCGAGCTTTCAGAGTATCCCATAAATATACCCTTCTTTCCTAAAGGATCTAGTTTTTTTCTCTTCTATTGTGGAATGTGTATGTACACTGGACAGCTAAATATTCTGAGATGGCTGACTTCTGGTTTCCTGCTGGAGAAGACTTCTTTAGGAGTCTTGTTCTCGAGTACTCGGTGTGGAGTACAGTTCTATACATACACTGCTGTTCTGGTTGCTTCTGCCCATAGATGTATAGGAAGATCTTGATCATGAAGCATTTCTCTTGCAGCTTCCATGATAGTTATATTCTTCCTTTATGCAACCCCATTCTGTTGTGGATTATAAAGAGTGGACAACTCCCTCTTAATCCCTGATTCTTTTCATAAGTCTTTGAATTCATTTGATGTGAATTCTCCACCATTATTTGATCGAAAGGTCTTGATCTTCTTTTTTGTGTGGTTCTCGATCAAGACTTTGAATTCCTTTAACTTGCTGAAAACTTCATGTTTGTTCTTCATGAAGTAAATCCATGTCTTCCTAGAAAAGTCATCAATGAAAGAAACATATTATACATACCCGCTTAGAGAACTTGATGACATTGGTTCGCATATATCAGAGTGGATGATTTCCAAGATTCCTTTTTCCCTGCTCTTGCTACTTGGAAATGTCGTCTTTGTATTCTTTCCTTTCGCACATCCTTTGCAAACCCCTTCATGTTTTGCTTGAATTTCTAGAAGACCTTCAACAACCTTTCTTGCAAGTGGTAGTGCTCTATAACAAAAATGTGCAATCCTTCTGTGCCAAAGTTCATTTGGCTCTAATGTGTCATGGACCATAGCTTGTTCTGGATGACCCTTCAGTTTGTATAAACCTCCTTCTTATTCTCCGATTATTATTGCATCGTCAATAGTCTTTCCTCTTGATCACATGAGGACTTGGCCATCTACAAATGCAACCCTCATGCCTTTTGCATTTAGTGCCTATATGGATAGAAGATTCTTCTTTAGTCCTGGTACAAAAAAGACATCCTTCATCTTCATAGACTTTTCAGAGTCTAGCTTGTAGGAGGATTCACCACTACCTTTTATGGGATATTGGTATTCATCCCCAAGTTTCACCTTATGGGGTGAATTATGTTCGGATAGTTTCTCAAAATATTCCTTGAAACCTATCATGTGTTCGGAATCCCCACTGTCAATAAGCTAATCTTTGCTTCCATGAGTGATAGTCCCCGTGAGAACAGAGATCAGAACATATTCATCTTCACTTTCTTGTTTTACTCTCTTCCTGGGAGGATCATCATCCTCAGCAGTGTGAGCATGTTGTCTTTATTTGAAGTTCTTATTCTTCTTGTGCCCCTACCCAACAGCCTTTAAAAAACATTATTTCTTCAAATAAAATTGTATTTTGTTTGATGAAATGTTTGAATTTCATATAGTAA
>LPNX010758916.1:49218-92338 GCA_001517045.1 Pseudotsuga menziesii | reverse complement strand
AATTAGGTATAATTAACACTTTATTTTAATTTTATCATATTTGCAAAAATACCAGGAATTAATGTGAATTTTATAAAGGCTTAGAAATGAGCATACTTTTTCTTTGAAGATTATTATCTGATTTATCCATTGGTTATTTGAATAACGGCACATGGTTATCAATGAAGATTGAATGAGCTATTAATTCAATGGAAATGTTTGTGAATTTTGTTTTATCCACAACGGGATCCTCATATTAAACCAGCTATCTGTTCTTCGATATTGTAGAGATTTGAGAGATGCCAGCCGAATCTATGGATTATTATATTGCTAATAATAATAAAACAAATATCCTGTAGATGCTAAAATGTTTTAATTGCACATATTGAAACAAATCGCAGATTTTGAAAACGGCAAAAGAGCTGAAAAGATCATTATTTAAGCTATTTATTTTCTCATGATTGAATTCTGTTTACACTTCTTTCTTTTATTAGGTTTTTCATGTGCAGATGCTAAGGAGACTGTTATGATTCTGGAAATTGCCAGGAGACGAATTTTATTCCCTGTCAGTTATTAAAAACGCGTCCTCAATTAACAGGATTTTTTCTAGGCCACGTTGTGAACAAATGGAGATAGATATGAAAAATCCGCGACATGGGTTTTTCTCAGAACGGACCCATTTAGTTCTAGTCACGAATATTTTGCCAAAAAGTGATGGATTCTGGGAGACTTCAGGGGTTTTCTGGACGCGATTTTTGCAGTTGCGGCCGGCAAAATTTCGCCTGTGTAAAACCTAATTTGGATTCCGTTTTTTATTATTTAAGTAGACTGGAATTTGGTGAAAAAAAAAGGTGGACGTGGAGGCTGCCAACGCTGAAGATATTTCTCTCTTGTAAGCTCAGAAAATACTGTTACCTGAGGTCGATAGTTGATGGAGAGGAGACAACAAGACTGTGGTTTGATTTATCTGCAATTTTAGATAGCTATTTGTATTCAGCTACGATATGTTAAACTGGTGATATTTTTAATATATGTTATTAGTTTTCATACTAAGCATATAGTTTTGATATTTATCAGTCTTTTCATTTCTTTTCTATTTTATCTATGTTTGTTATAATTCTCTAAAGAATTTTGCAAATATATATGTCTTGTACGATTATCGATTTTTAATATTTTTGATGTTGCTGATATGTCATGTTGTTTAATTAATGAATGATATCATTATTTATATAATATGTAATGATTACTGTATGGTTTTGTTAATGTTTAAATTTCTTTAAATATTATTAAGTATATTCACGCAGTATTTCTATCAGCATAGTTCGATTCCAGGTTTAATATTCTTTTCACTCTTGATAAGGATAAGATCGAAAATAGATTAATATGCTGTTTCTTTTAAATTATTTTATGGAAAACAGCCATTGAATTACATTAAGGTTCTTTCTTGATTTTTTTGTAATTAATGTATATTTGTTAATAATACAATTTTGTAATTATTTTAACATGCTAATATTTGATTAATTTTGTGATTATTATATTATAAGTTAAGATTAATTGCATAGATTTAGTTCATAGACTATTATTAATTATATTAATAATTCATTAGTAATTAGATTAACTTGTTTAATTTTCTACATTTGTTAACAAGTTTGTTGTGTATATTTGTAGGTATTTAATGAATTTAACAATAGTTTCGTTTCAGTTTTAGACTTTCAGGCTAACAGAGCCTTTAAACCTGTCGGAAGCAACCATCTCAAACAGCTTGGAACCTGCTCTAAGGATCTCGGTCTGGGTTTTCTTTCCCGTTACGTGCATATTCACATATGCGCGTCAACAGATCTTTAACTGAGAGAACAACAATCACATCAATCAAACACAAGAGACAATTAACACAGTGTTTTTCTTTGAGGAAACCATAAATGGAGAAAACCCCGCAACTTCCTCAGAGATAGAATCAGCACCAAAGTGAAACCCAAAAACAGTAAGATGATCTCCCGATGGCAGTAACCTCTTTCTTCCTTGCCCCGATGTCTTTCTCTTCCTCATCTATGAACTACAACTGAGTGTGAGTGAGTGTGTGATAAATAGAGAGGCTAGATCTCTATTTATACTAATTCTTGACTTGACTAAACCCAACTAGGGCTGACTTCACTAGGTGATTCTAATAACCCTAGTGCCCCAAAACTGCGGGGACTTTAACCCTTAGGCAATAGGAGAGTTAACCACCTTGACTTTACATGACTTGTTTACATTATAGAAACGTCTCGATAGGAACATCGGGGCACAACATGACTCAAGTACATTACAAATACATCCCAGAATAAACATCGGGTTACAATACATAAGAAATACAAGTGAATACATTCCGAAGTTACAATTGCATCAACACAACTCTCATGGGTTCTCTAAACTCAAGTAATCTCGAAAGAAATGAAAAATGCACACCATAAAAAATTATTTTCTTCTCATGTTCAATGAACCATCAACCTTGAACTCTTTTAACAATCTACACATGCTAGGTAATAAATTTTAAGACATACCTTACCAACTTCCTTGTTCAACAAGGTACTAAATTAATCTATAAATAAACCTTATAGTGACACTGGATAAACTTAAAACACAAATTTAACAATACATATTGTTATATATTTTTAGTGGTTCATCTAAATTCTAATTACAATAGTTGAATTGTTCTTCTTATATATTTTTACTGGTTCAATTAAACACAAATTACAATAGTTGAATTGTCCTAACCCATCTAGATACAAATTTGACATCATATAAATTATAACAATATACATTAAATCTAAACATACACAGAAATCGTAATAAAACTTATCTTGCACAAAAGCTAAACATCTTAATTGCATGCCAAAGAGAGATTATCCTTTGGCCATAGCCATAAATTGTGGAGGCCACTATCATGTTGGGATATGTGGTGACAAGGGAGAAAATGATTCACTATATTTCTCTATATGATCACAAAAAAAATTCCTCAAAATGCTGCTACATGTCCAATATAGTAATTTATCTTACAAGGAAAATAAATAATCCCTCGCTACTAGCCATTTTGGTGCAAACTTTATGAAGACCTAGTTACCAACACTCACCCAGGATTTTGACCAATCCTTCACTACTAATCTCACACTAGATTGACCACTCCATTGTCAATGTAACAGAGGGAAAATAAGCTCTTCATGACCAGAATACAACTTCGACACAAGATCCATTTGCTAACAATAATTTTGGTGAGGGCTCCATGTTTTCAAAAAAAAATCTCTACTTAGGAATCCATTCCGCTCAACTACAAATGTAGCTCATTTTGTGTTAGGACCCAACTTCCCATACTCTCATGCTCCCATACAAGAAATGGATCTTCATTATAACTAGCATGAAGTTTATTGTAATATTGTAGTATTTATAAAATCAAAGAATACCAACATAACTTATATTTGTAGTTTCAAAGAAATTATTGCAACATGGCACTCTTATCAATTACCTATCATAGTCATTAGAGAAAATTTCAACTCAAAATGGGCCTTTAAACGATAATTCAAATTCCATGTCATCATTTGTTAGCCAATGAAATTGTTTTAAATTTGAAATACCGTATAGGTCTTAAACAACTTTTTAATATAAATTTGGGATAGGTATCATAAAAAAACTACTTTTTGTGTTCGTATTTTTGACATAGTTCCCTGTGTTTTTACTCAAATTTTGATCGAGAGAGCTCGTTGGATGTAAAATTAAATTCTACATCCAATGATTACCCACTTGGTATACTTTTTATGGACCGTGCTACCCCAAAAACAAGAAATACCTAAAAAAATGTGATGATGATGTCATCACCACGTTTTTTCAAGTATTTCTTATTTTTGGGATAGCGGGGTCCATCAAAAGTATGTCAAGTGGGTACTCGTTGGATTCATAATTTAATTTCACATCCAGTGAGCTCTCCCAATCGAAATTTGAGTAAAATCACACGAAGATATGACGAAAATACGAACAAAAAAAAATAGTTTTTTTTTTCTTTTCTTCCTCCCAAATTAATAAATATTATTTTAACTATTATTTTATTATTTTTCTTTGGATGCCCATTTTCAGTTGAGATTTCCACTGATGTCACAAATAAGCTCTGTGTTTAACTTGCCAATGGATGATCCCATTTAATCTTCACTTGAATAGCTACACGGTAAATCCAATCACAATAGTGTACCTTTAGCCTCATCAAACAATAGTGTACCTTTTTTCACAATCGTGATGTAATTGTTCGGACAAATTGTTATGTAGATTCGTCTTGTTATGTTATTGTTATAGTCATAAAAAGTCATCACTAAAATTTCTTTATTTTAAGAAGTTAAAAAAATCAATTCCACTAAATTCACAAAAATTTGGGCGCAAAATTTCTGCCATACTCATTGAAAATGTTAGAACAAAAATGTGGGTGCCAAATTTCTGCCATCTTCATTGAAAATTTATGGATTAAGAAGCTCTGATTTTTCTTATTTTGGGGGATTTTATGGATTTCGAAGTTCCAATTTTGCTTATTTTTTATCCACTATAGATTGAGTTTACTGCTTCTGTAATCAATCCTTCCAAGAATATGATACAATGCATCTCCACCCTTAATACATAATCAACCAACAACTGAAATAGGGGACAAACCTTTTACAGACCAATGGATTTTCTTGGATGGGTTGCTACAGGAAACCTTGACAATTTCTGGACTGAGAAGGTACTAAAGGATACAAAGTAGTACTCTACTACAAGCCACCATCATTTTAGTTTTCTACACATCAGTATTAACCACCAAAAGATGTGTGTTCTCCTTCAAATTTTGTCGGGTATTAACGACAACATTATTTTAATTATTTTTCTTAGTCCCTTGGTCTCAGCAACTAGGTTTAAAATATCTTTCTTATCGATATCACAACAATATATATTCTTAGTATTTTTATTTTTTGTTTCCTTGGTTGAATGTTAACAAATTTTAAGTGATTTCACATGTGTTAGCAATCCACATGTGTGATTTCATGCCAAAAATAGACTCAAGGCTAGCATGCATCATTGGTAACCTCCATGATGTGGTATCCAAGGTTTAAACACTTCTAAATAAGCATGAAAATGGCTACGAACAAGGAGGAAATGGGGAATACATTAATTGATAGCCACATATCCACATTGTTGGAGTAGTAATACATCCTTAGTATATATTTTAGACTTTAGGCTAACTTGATTTTCCTAAATTTCAGTAATGTCATATGGTTTATACTTAGGAGAGTTAATCCAACAATATATCTGGTTATTTTGGCATGTTCACACCTACAACAACACCTGGTTTGGTCAACCTAGCCCATGTGCTCCCTCGTTAATGCATTGGAGTGCTACCTCCTTGATTTTTAGGGCCCTGCTTTGACTAAGTGTGCTAGGAGTGTATCTATCCTGTTTTAGCTCTCCTAGGAGCATTTATTGCTACCTAGAGCACCCCACTTGCCTCTATCTTCTCACCCATGTATGCCTTAGAGTCTTTAATGACCCATCACACCTCACCAACACTCACACATCAATTTGAGTTTGTTTGGGTTGAGTTGGGTCTCCATTGGTCCACCTAGGGGGGATTGAGGTTATTTCTCTCACTGACACATGTACAAATCCAATTGGATTCCAGGGCCACTCAAATTTGTCCATTGTATTATAAATGATGTATGATAATAACATGACAAGTAATCAACACCTTTCACATGTGTTGTTCCAACTATTTTCTATCTCTTTGTTTTCTCTTGCATCTTTGGTCAAACACTTCATGTGTGAAGTTTCTTCAAGCTCCTAGATCTAACTTAGGAAGCAATTTCTCACATGGTATCAGAGCTATATGGAGCTGTAGCAAATCCTGTGAGGTTGAGTTGTTGTTTAGGGAATATTTCCAGTTTATGTGAGTGTTTTTCTTTGCAGGTTTTTACAATAGCTTCATGGATTCGAAAGGTGTTCCTCTCCTTTCCCCATTTAACTATTCTAAATGGAAGTAAAAGATGTGTGCATATCTCAAGAGGCAATGTCTCTATGATGTGTCCATTGGTGCTGTGAGACAACCACAGTCCTGTCAAGAGAAGAATGCTTGGCCTAATGACAATGATAGAGCCTATGGAACGATGTGTCTAGCTATACCTCCTACAATGCGCTACATCCTTAATTCTGCTGATTACCCATTCAATATTTGGATAAATCTAGATGCAGCTCTTGGCATGCAGTAAGAAGATGTGAGCTATATGGAGAGCAAGAAAATGGGCACCTCCTTATGTGTTCTTCCTATGATCTCGGCCTCATGCATTTCTCAAGAAGTTGTTCAAAATGAAGAAGAAGAAATAGCCAAAGATTCAGCAAATGATCTAGGTCAAGTTTCTTCCTCTATGGCTTCCTCTCCATTTCAAGAATCCATGTTTCATGAAGAGAGCATACGAGTTGCTACCATCACTATTGCTAACAATTTACTTTCACCCTTCTTGTCTATGTCTTTTGTTATGAATGGGAAAGATGTATTGCTAGTTGATGTCCATAGCGAGCCTTCTCTAGGAGATGGGTTTTCTTCACATGAGAGTATTGGTTCGAAAAATGGAGATGTTTCCTCCACCATAACTAGTAGAGTTCCTTCAAGTTCATATGAAGATGGAGAATATTTTTCCATCACAATGGCACATTTGGGACTCTTGTTCCACATTCTTGCACCTGATTACAACCTTCATTCGAAATTGATGCTTTAAGATCCTTATTACTCACTTCGGGTCACCTATTATCAATCATTTACAGTCTCTTTTAGGCATGGAATCCTATGTGGTTTGAATTCCTCACATGGCATCCTGTTTGGTTCAGATTACTCACCTGGTGGTTCAAATTTCAAATATGAAGAGTACTATTTGCTCTCCCATCAGTGCATTCCAATTATTCTACATGGTCTAAGGATTCACCATGCAGTTGTTCATGAGTTGATTGAGCACATTCCTCTTCTTCCCAAGAATAATATTCCTCCAAAAAAATTTTAGTTTGGAAGTATATGCAGATTTTGTTTCTGTTTCATAATCCATTTTTGAAGGGAGGCTTTTCCCATGAGGTTTTTCTCCTTACCTTTGTTACATGGATCAATAAAATTTGTAAAAGGGTGACTTGTGCCTTAGTTTCCAAGGCCTCAAACACTAAATTGTACTAAGTATGGATTAAGGGAGGGTGTTGGAGTAGTAATACATCCTTAGCATATAGTTTAGACCTTAGGCTAACTTGATTTCCCTAAATTTCATTCATGTCCTATGGTTTAGACTTAGAAGAGTTAATCCAACAATATATCTGGTTATTTTGGCATGTTCACACCTGCAACAGTGCCTGGTTTAGTCAACCTAGCCCATGTTCTCCCTCATTAATATATTGGAGCGCTACCTCCTTTATTTTTGGGACCCTGGTTTGACTAAGTGCACTAGGGGTGTATATGGCTTGTTTTAGCTCTCCTAGGAGCATTTATTGCCACCTGCAGTACCCCACTTGCCCCTATCTTCTCACCCATGCATGCCTTGGAGCCTTTAATGGCCCAATACACCTCACCAACACTCACACATCAATTCGAGTCTGTTTTGGCTGAGTTGGGTCTCCATTGGTCCACCTAGGGGGGATTGAGGTTATATCTCACATTGACACATGTACAACTCCAATTGGATTCCATATCCACTTGAATTTTTCCATTGTATTATAAATAATGTATGATAATAATATGACAAGTAATCAACACCTTTCACATGTGTTGTTCCAGCTATTTTCTATCTCTTTCTTTTCTCTTGCATCTTTTGCCAAACACTTCATGTGTGAAGTTTGTTCTAGCTCCTAGATCAAACTTGGGAAGCAATTTATCACACGCAAAAAATCCATATTGTGCTACATAAAGAGTTTTTAGGACAAACAATTTTCTTAAAAGAGTCATTTATGTATGACACCTACTTACTGATAAATGCATTACTAGTATCCTTCCTTATACTATGAGTTCTTTGGCCCTAGATTTTAAATTGTTTTCAACCCTGGCCATTACTAGGATTAGGTTGACACCACACAAGATTAAACCTAGTACCTTGTCAATGCAGGACACTCTCTAGAAGGAATTATTTAATATGGACTATGTGTTGACATTACATTATTGATACAATTAATTAATAGGCTAGCTCCTCCCTAGATACTTGTCATAGAAAAAAAAAATATCTAATATGTTTCTTGATTTACTCTCCTTCACATTATAAGTTTCTTCTTAGTATAAGCCTCATTCAGTTTCTTCCTTCCCTATTGCAGATCATGGTCAAGGTTTTTTATGTAATGAAGTGAAGCCTCATTCAGTTTCAGGCTTATTAAGGGCAATGGCGTCAGTGCGGAAAAGAGGAGCTGAGAATGGATCATAGAATTTCCAGGGGAAGAAAATAATAGGCTGGGGTCATGGCTACCGAGAATGGAACCCTTTCCCCATTATGTGAATCACAACCCTACCCTATGGTAGAATTTGATGAATGGGATTGGCTAGGCATTGTTTCATGACCTAGGGTTAGGGTAGAATGAAAGGGACAATGATAGACTTAACCTTGTTCAATTCTATATAGAAGTTGAAGGGAGTTGGAAAAGTATTAGAGACACTACTAACTATAAGCGCATCAAAAGATGTGTTTGAAAGAAGGGTATCCCAGTTCGACTGGTTTTTTAGGATACAATGTGAAAATGAACCAAGTGTTTTGGCATGCGGAATAGGATGTGGTTGGTATTTTTAAGGACCGAAGGATGGGTGCTAAGACTTTTTAGGAGTGATTACATCATAATAGGGAGTCAATTATAGGGTACAGTCCTAAATACCACTTACTAGCTAGAGGTTGGATGTATTTTTCCTTAGGTCTAGATAGGATGGATAGAATATTTTAAAGTATATCTAGAGGTGGTAATCGACCATTTCTATCCTCAAGAGATGGACACCATTATTTTAGGCCAAATTGGAAAAAACCTATATATTCTCGGTTTGGGTGAAGTTAACAAGCTTTCCTTGGGGTTTTTGGTCACCGAATGTCTTCAAAGAAATTTGTAACTCCATCAAAACGTTTATGGGAGCATATTTTACCCATATGGAGACATGGGTAATGACCTTTGGGTCCATTTTCTTGTGGTCCTAGACCTTCTCGAAGGGGTAGTGTATTAAATGTAAATCCAAAAATGGCCATCACTTTACTATTCATGTATCCCCTTTAGATGCTTAAGATACCCTAAATATAGGAATTTGATGGAAGAATGTTTCCTTAAGTTTAACAATGGTATTAGTGAAAAAGAAAATTTATAAGCTAAGCGATGAGGTAGGATGGAAAAGTGGTAATTGATTCTCAAGAGATAGGGTTTTTCAGAGGTGTGTTATGAAAAGGAAGAGGAGGTCCCAAATAAATCTTTGGATCATGAATGTTTTTGTGGTCTTTCAGCCTGCTCAGGATCAAACTTGTGAAGAGGTAAAGGAGCTTCCTTTGCAAGCCAAGGATATTGCAGAAAAGGGTATTTATAAATATGATCATCTTTTGTATATTTATTCAAATATGGACATGACAGGGTCTAAGATCAATAATTTAGCTATTCAGTTTTATGGGGATAATTTTATTTTGGAGCAAGATAAAACCCCCTTAGGTTCTGGGGAGAAATCCTGGGAGGGTAGTTTCGTGTACATTATCATACATTACAAATTCTATAATTCAAAAAGTAATTTGTCTGTATCTATGCTTGAAGACGCATCTCAAAAGAGTGAATGGAGTTGGAATTCACGCAGTTATAAACATGGTGATAAATTGGTGTCGGTGGAAAGAAATTGAAACTATCAAATATTTGGTATTGAAATTGTTTACAAGTATAATGCCTTCCCCTAGGGAATGCATCCCTGGATGTTTCCTTTTTTTCGTTGTTGTGGATGTGGTGGAGATGAAATGGCTCAAATATCCTTGCATGTGGTGGATTTGTTCAGGGGAACTTGGGAAATTCAATGTCATAATTAAAATCAATCCATTCAGATTTCCTTCCCATTCCCTTTGAATTACTATCCCAAACTATTAGAATTAATTTACATAAAAAGGAAATAGCGGAGAAATGTTCTATGTGACCTTCCTTATGACTAGTGGGAAATAGATTTATTGATGGATATAGTTTCCTACCTCTAAAACCCTTTCATGATCATTCTTAGCTCAGATCCTCTCACTATAATAATTATGAATAGTCACGACTATAAATAGAAAAGTCACGAAAGGATCTAATCTCTCATGCCTATGAATAGAAGGATTTGAATCTCTCACACCACCAAACTTAGCTAAAGAGGAAAGAGGGTTGGTGCCATTGACTTATGCTTGAAAGGAAGGTTTGAGACCAGTCCTCTCTATCTCTCAGCTGTCATGCCCATCTTATTCAATTTATTATGAACAAATATCTTGCCAACATCATAAATCCATGGTTGTTCCATTGAAGTGGAAAAGGTCGGTTCCTAGCTCGCAGTAACATGAGAACAACCCAGATCTCAATGTGAGAAATAAAACCAACCACCCATTGCAACAATGCCAATGAAGCTACCCTCAACGCTTCCCCAATACTTCCACTGGAAATGTCAGATTTGGAAATTTAAGGCCCAAGGATTTCTTTTTCCAGTAGCAAAGGGAAGAGAACTTCTGGAAATGATAGTCTACAGTGCTATCCACACAGAGAAAGGATTTATGTTTGCCACGTTTTGGGAAAACAAACTAGCAGCATGGAGACTTGTCAGTTGCAGTGCAGGATGAAACTTATCATCATGTCCTCAATGATTTTTCCAAAAGTTGTGATATCGCCATTTCTAGTTCTTAGTGATATATCTACAGTGGATTATCCCAAAAGTTTTATTCCCGGCCTTTAGTTTTCAAAAAAGAAAATGTAGATGTGAAAATGGGCAGAGAAATAAAGTTACGAATAAATGTATAAAATCAAAGACATTCTTTACTACATGATATGACTCAAACTAAGGCTTAATATTCAAATGAAAAATACGTACAGGGATACTTATTCAAGACTCTGAGAAAAGCACCAAAAAATCAACAAAACAAATATAGTATGGCCGATTTTATATTGTTTTATAAAAATGCACGAATTAAAATAGAAGAATTAAAGTTTATCTTGAGTAACATGATGTTACTACCTTCATGGCATTATAGTAACAGGTTAGGTCAAATAAATTATATGCTAGATGGAAAATATAGGGAAAATGAAAACATTTATAGTACAAGAAAAAGGACATCACTCCATAGCAAACAAATAATGATATACACTGCATAAAATCATAATAATGATGTTAAATGATAATAAACCAAGATTTATTAGCTAGATGTTTATCTAATTAGTTATTAGCTTACCTCCTCTAATTGCACCTCCCCATTGTATTTTAGTTTCTGGATGTAGTTTTCAGTCCCAATGCCCTACTTTTGTGTTCATTTGTTGGACATGAATAAAACTGTCTTATCTACCCATGAAATGAAAATAGAGAGATAAGAGAGAAACACAGATAATTTCTCCAGCATATCGACAAACCTAATAGGGAATATGTTAAACATACATTCCTAAAAATATCATAGTGCATAGTATGAAAAAGTTAAAAACTAATACGTGGTGCAGAATTAGGCTATTAGGTGGATAAATGAATTGAAATATTACATACAAACTAACAAGAAACTAGAAATTTCTCCTTCAACAAAGATGCTGAATGAATAATCATGATAGCATATTTAAGATTTCATAAACCAGTATAATCAGGTCAAATTCATTTATACACTTCTTTTTAAATCAAAATAATTTGTATATCATGTAAATTTTCCTTGAACTTGTCCTAACATACATATAAATCATTTCTAGAAGAGAATGCCTCTAGTGATTCTCTAAATAATGTTTTACGAGGTACAACTATTATGTGGATCGATGTGCTCCATTGACTATGTTATTTAACAACCATGTTGAAAACCCTTTCAAGGAAAAAAGGTTCAGATACAAATCGATCAAAACAAAATGCATAATAACACTCTCCTGTGTTGTTTGGGGATGCATTCTTGTTTCATGCCAACATATCCCAGACCCGAGAAACTGTCGAAGTTAATAGTTCCTTTAGTCCTTCTAACCTATTTTGTCCATTAAGAGACATTTCAGGAATATGCTCCTCTTTGCCTTTCACTGAAAGTGTAAATATTTCTTCCATACAAATAACTGTATTTGATCTAATTTATTTTCTAATTCTAAGATCTCTGAATTTGTCATTTGCATTATATATTTACATATATTTTTTTGTAATTAATCTATTGCATAGTACTGCAGGAAAAGCATCGAGTTTCAAGTGGTTGATCAGTAAAGGTTGTACGCCAAAAGGAAAACTATTAAAATCAAAACCTGAAGCTATATTGAAGATATCATATTCTCAAATGTCAAACATCACTATTAATGGCATACTAGAGAAGGTATTTATACTCATTTATTTCTTTATTGAACATCATCCCACTGCCTATTACTATAGGCATTTCAGAGAACATATTCTCCAAGTAGACATCATATCAAAGGCCCCAGCAACACCAATGCTTTAATTATGAGTTAACCACCTCAAAGCTAACTCTTCTTGAACTAGCGAAGGTACGCCCTTGGAGGTCATTAAGGCTTGATATCTAAGGTAAGGGCTTTGGATGAGCATATTGCTCAATGCGAATCACTTGAACCAGATTTATTTCCACAAACACAATTCGAAGTGATAAATTTATATAAACAAAATTCATCTTATCTGTCTGGCTATGCATCCTTCATGGGTACCACTTGAGTCAATATGACTTTATATAGATATTTTCCTTTCAAAAAAAAAAACACTTGCTTTAAGAATGCTTAGTGGGTTGGCACTATAACTATCTATAAATTATATTGTTTCCAAACGTGGCTATTCCTTTGCCCATGCTATTTAAGCCACATTTTTTGGGGTATGGGTAAATAGTATAATATATTGAAATTATAAGATCCAAATACAAATTAAGTATAAATTATAGATCCATCATTGAGTTCAGGTACGGATCCAAGATGTCCTCAACCATGATGACTATCCATGGAATGTGAGGACGTGGAATTTGGGGTTACACATAAAGCTTGAGTCCCGAAAAATCGTTCTGGTTGTGAGGATGCTAACTGTATTAATTAGTTTTTGTAGAGGTAACCTTAGATATCTAATATTGGGGTTATTTTGTATATATGCATGTGTGAGTTTCTCCCTTCTTTACTCCTCTCCTCTCCTTGCCTCTTCATTTGTAAGAATCCTTCCAAAGTGATAATGACTTGTTTTTAAGTAATTAAATTAATGTATATTAGAAGTAGGAGGGGTAACCAGCCACCTAACTAACTCCAATAGAGATATGGGAATATATGGAGAGATTGATTTGTTGTGGTGTTCCAACTTACACATGTGTCCAGAATCCAAATTGCTTTGGAAATTACTTTCTAATTATTTTCTTTTCAGTAATTGGTTATAAGAAAATTGGCTTTAGATTGAAGTCTAATTTATATTAGGGAAATCTACTAGCTGATGGGAAGGTAGATTCTATTTATTTTATGATGTCTCCCCTTTAGAGGTAGGAAAATGTGATGAAATAAAATTTGGTTATTTCATGTTACTTCTCAAATAGAGGTATTGATCTTTATCAAATTTTAGTTATGCAGGTTACAAGGAAGAACAAATATTAGAGATACATGGAAACATTTGATTTGTTGAATGAGTCGAGTAAGGAAACATTTAAAGCAGATAACGATTTGGAGATTAAAATATCAAAGACTGTACTTGAACAACTTGATGATATAGCTGGGGATGTCTGTGGGCTTGTTTGTTGTTTCTTTACTCTTTTAAATATTTTCTTCAACTATTGAGAATAACTTTGGAATCCTGTCTGTGGGATTGCAATGAAATTAATAATAACTATGGGAATCCTATAACTATTGAGAAGTTATTGGGAGTTCTTATCTTTATTGAATTGTTTTTTCCAGCTTCAAAGTTTTAATTCATAAATCCAAAATTTTGGTGCAAATTACATGACATTTCAGTTATTATATGGTAGTATGTCAAAGATTCTTGCCTTTTTGTTTCAATTATATATTTTTTTCTAGAAATTTATTTTAACTTTAGTCCAGCCCTAAAGTTATTCTTTGATAAGTAGTTACTCTTGTCTGAATATTTCTTTACAAATTCTATGCATAATTGGTATAACAATTGTTAAACCTCCCATTCAAGCAAAACTTGTCACTTGATTTTCATTGTGGTCAAAATTCGCATCAATAACTTGCTGCATATATGATGAATTGTATAAAATGATAAATAGTGAATTGGTCATTTAATATTGTGGATGAATTTTATCACCAAGACTATATACGAATAGGGTCACTAAAGATCTAAGATCATGGACTTAAGTCATTTAAGAATCTATATTTTCTCATCTAAGATTGTGAAATATCTAAGATCATAAACTAAGGTCATTTAAGAATATAGCTTTGCTCATCTAAGATTGTGTATCATATAAGGGCTACTAGATGCATAGCCAAATATTTGAGGCTCATAGGTTAGCACAAAACTGGATAGCCAAATATATACTAAATAGTAAATACAACTACAGTGTTCATGTATCCAATATGGAACTACCGTTTCAATTTGGTTGCCCATTTCTTTATTCACAAAGACAATATTAAATGCATGGATATATGTTCTTTGTGTAATATTTTGCTTATACTATAGGGATTTTTTTAAATCTATGCGACACTGTCTCGAAAATTATTTATAATTTCTCAATAAAAGTTTAAATTAGGAAGAAATTTCCAAAGACATATTCATATTCATGATGAAAGTAGTAATGGGATCCATCCTTTTTCTTGAAAGGCTTGGGGGATCAGTAACTAGACAAAGTGACCTCGGCTAGGCTTAGTATCAAGCCAACTTCCTACCACTACACCCCATAGTATATATGGCATATGGAACAGTTTACATGTCACATGTAGCAGAATCTTGTGACTCAAGCTAGAGCTAAGATGTGCTAATAGGGGGGGGGGACCTAATCTTTCATCCAAGCCACTGTAGGACAATGTGACCATTATTGGCCAAACATGTCACTGGAAGGATTTGACATTGGGTGGGGCAGCTGACAAACTCACACTCCACCTGTTGATTTATGACACTATGACTATAATGGGAGCCATATTAAATAATGCCAGCTTTAAGTTCATAGCTATAGCAGTGTATTTTATTTGTGTTGAATCTATAATAGTTTCTAAAACATTACCTCCATGAAGTTATATTTATGTTTCTTGGCATATCTTTTATGATAGACTAATATATGCTTTTGATACTCTTGCATCCTTCTCCCATTGGTAAAGAAAGTAAGTGAGGATAAAGTTGTTGAAATGGAAAACACATTGTGCAATAGATTGTTGAATGGAAAAGAACAATGACATGACATTGTTAACATAGCTTTGAAGACAATTATTTCTGAAATTTCCAACAAAAATATTTCCCAGCGTGTGGTTGCATCCCTTTCACCTCTATTTATAAGAGGCATCAAAAGTGGGGTAAGTGTTGCTGCTTTATTGTTGCTCCTCCCTATCTTGCTGCTTTATTGTTGCTCCTCCCTTTCTTTTTCAGTTTTTCTAAGTTTCTAGTCAAGTATTTTGATATGCAGTTTTTCTAGCATACCGAGTTAAACTGCTTCATTGGCTAATTGTGAAAGTCGTTGTTATTTAGAATACAAATTAAACTGCTTCATTGGGCATGATTTTTTGTGAGAGGAAATTACTATTGCAATTTAGTGATATCTTTTCACTCTTGTCAATTTGATACATTTCACATAGAATAAGCCTTTGATCTTATTTAGAAACAGTTTTGAAATCTGGTGTTAAAGAAAACTCCTTGAATGTGAGATTTGAATGCCTAGTAGTTCTGTAACATTTTAGATGTGATAAGATTTTCCTCTTGTTAATATTTTAAAACATTGTATGGTTTCTATTACATTTTACCTGTAATGACAGATATTTTCTCGAGGACATAATTTCTGCAGATGTGAAGAATTCTTGAATCCTTTACAATTTGTTTCTTATAAGAATAATTGATATAATAGACCTATTTATATAGCTTTATATATTCTGGAATAGTTATATTCTTTTTGTTGCCATGCATTCTCTGTTCTACTTTATGGAGTAGCAAGATGAACAAAATTTTATAATTAGCTTTGTTTAATAGAGTTGAAATGTATTCCTGAAGGATAAATTTCTTACATGTCATGGGATTATATCTACCTTCTTCGCGGGATACAAGTACGGAGATAAAGTGTGATTTCCTTGATATCTTATCTGATGTCCTTCACTGTTTTGGAAACCTCATGGCAACAAATCATTGGATGTTATTGGGTTCAAATCAAGCCAGCATTAGAAAGAAGACCATTTCTTTCCTTGGTATGTTGTTGAACAGGTTCTATAGGTTGTCTTTTATGTACGATGTCTTTAATGTTAAACCGCATTATATGCATATTATAGATGGAAATACACACCCACATACATACACATAAGTGTAGGTGTGTATACACACATCCATTTAAGTTACTGAAAAAATATTAGTGGTAGTCACATGATGTGAGGTTTTTTGCAGACTACTTGATGCATTGTGTTTTACACTATTTCAGTTGAGAAATGAAAGATCTTACTTGAGTTATTTGGTTGTAGCATCACTTGCTTCTAGCTTATCAGATGATTTATTGGCTAAGGCGATAGTCTAGGTGGTGATTTTGCTACAGCAAAGGAACACAAGGTCGGATATGGTTCGGACAAACATACAAATGATTAGGGCACTCGGGTATTACTTCAACATTAGTTGAGCTGCAAAGAGCATGAGTTATTTCAATCTATGTTCTTTAGCAACATAATTAAATTTGTAATTCAATGATGTTAACTTATCCACTGCAGTCGGCCATCTTTAAAAAAAATTGAAATTTTCCAAATTTCATGCACCCGTTAACTTAATGGCAATTTTTGAAATTACTAGGCATTACCTTTAAAGACAAATTATAATTCACACACATTTTATGATTTTACTTTTGTATTGTGTTTTTTTTTTATTTAATTCTCCAAATTTGAACACAAAACTCTAGTCTTAGAAAACATTGGATATATATATTAAAATTGTGATCCTCTTTGTTGTTCTGAGATGATTTTCATAATATATTTTAGTTTCCCAACTTCTGATGTATGATCCTTGATACAATTTTTTTTTAGTGATTTAAGATATTAGTGAAGTGTACATTTCATTGCCTGTGAAACAATGAGATTAGATATTATACTAGTGTACATTTCTTAGTGCATGTTAAATGTAGGTAGGGTCATGTTAAGATCATCAACATTATAGTGTATGGCAATGTTGTTGCTCTGTAGGTGGACATAAGTCAAGATAGTCAAAGTTGTTGAACTGAAATACCTATTGTTGAATATGTATTTAATCTTTATTGAAATATATTGACGTTTAAACTGAGTATAGATATCTACAATGATATGAATGTCTTCTTGAAAAAAAATTCGGTAGACAACTGTGAATAATAATTATCGTGTTGCTTGAAAAATGACTAAATTGTGTTCTTCTATTTTTGTAGTACTGCATGAATAGGTTCTTTGTATCTTTGACATATAAATATACTTATAGGGATCCTAATATATTATTGAGTTTCACTTATTCTAACACGTCTTAACATGAAATACATTTTTTTTAACTCATCTTAATATAAAATCCATAGCAACTTACTTAGTAACTAAGAATAATTACAAAAGTTGAAGGGAATTATTGTTTAGTCTTCAATAATGCAACACTTTTTTGGTTCTTAATATCTAAGCACTACATTATGTTGTATTATGCAGGTTGTGTTGGTAAATAAATGTATGCAATGGCATATCAACCAAGTTTTGCATTTGGACATCAAAGGTAATTTCTTGATTTTATCAATCTTTTTTCTTGTCTTTCTTTCATTATGAGATATGATTATTGAAACAAGTGTTTGAACATGGAATTTTATGATTTAAATATGGTATTATCTACCAATCGATAATAATGGGATTCTAAAAGTTATGGATTTTTTCATGAAGAGATCTTCTTGTAGTGACCAAAATGGAAACCTCACCAATAGAGTAATCACATTGTGATATAGGTAAGTGAAATATGACCTATTTTATGATCACAATAAATTTTGTTTATATTATTAATTCTTTATTGTTTACAATGAAAAATATAGATGGAACTTCTTTAGGGTGTTGATTTTTCATTCTAATGTTATGTGTATCCCCTTGGAGCTTCAATTTCTGGCTTCTTTGTTTCTTTATGTTAGAAACAATAAGCTCACGGCCATCGAATATTCTCCTCTGACATGGAAGGTTTTTCATTCATATTTAAATGGATGTTGTTCATAGTCCTTAGGAATTTATACCCATTTCCAACATTTGCACAATGACTATAGAATAGATTCCTATGCCCTGTCATGATTGTAGTTTGTTTAGTATATCTGATTCTATTCCTTCTCCCAATGTTTCAAATCATGCATGGTTTTCCAAAGGAAAGGACAAAAAGACAGCCTAATCCTATACTCTATGGCCCCATGAATATGCTTGTATTCAATGTTGTTAGGGATCATGTAGATATCCTAGTACAAGAACTGCAACATCACCTTGGGAAGCGAATAAACATTATGAATTTTCATCAAAATATATCCTAACCATTTTTCCTTGTGGATACTCATTATCTTGATGGAAGAAGGAACTTTGCTCATCCCATGGTGGATAGGATCCATGTGAAGCACCAACTATTAGGTTGATCATCCTCTTTTGATTCTCCTTATTGCTCCACTTATACATGGCTCTAGGATGATAATGCTTATCTAATATATCCTTGGAATCCACACTAAGATAATTTTTGTTGATAGGTCTCATATAGTGGCACACTTACGGTTTCTAGAGAATAATTATTTTTGCAATTCCATTAAGCCAATTTCTTGAGTTTTGTTCAAAATTCCTAGAAAAGGTTTATGGATTTCATAACCTCCTTGATCATATATTGTGAACTTATACAATATATCATCCTTTTCCAACCATTATATATTGAAAGTTGTGTATTGATCATTTTTACCCTTGTAGAGGACTCTGTAGTTTAGGTTCCCAAATTATTAAAGGGTGCTAGCTTAATAGAAGAGCGCATGCATTACAAGAAGGAGGTTGGTGGTTCGATTCCTCCATGCCCTAATGATATTATAATATCAGTTAAAAACAACTAAATTAGTAACCAAAAATAGGACATAAGCGACCAAACTATGATAGATAAGTGACCAAACAAAATGACCAAAATTCGTACATAAAATTACTAAAAACAACTAAATTAGTGACCCAAAAATGAGATATGCAAAACAAGGCATAAAAAGGATGCAACACATGGCACTAATGATTAATTCAAACATGGCATTGATATGGTATCAAAATAAGACACGAATCTAGGCATTAAAAATGATGCAACACGTTGCGCTAATGATGAAGCCAAACATGGCGTTGATATTGTAGAAAAATAAGATGTTTCTTTGGATGAAAAAAATGGTGCTACATAGGAAGAAAAATATGGTGCAACAATAGAAGAAATAGTTGGCGTCTTTTTGGTAGAAAAACACGATGCAAAAAAGAAGCGAAAATTGGTGCAAATTTCGAAGCAAAAATTGGCACATATTTGGAAGTAAAACATGGTGCAAAATGGGATTCTAAAGTGGTAGAAAAAATGGATGCAATATTGGATGCTAAAGTGGTGCTATTAAGGATGAAAATATGGTGCTAACGAGGATCCCATTCAAGAAGAAAAAGCAAACAGTCTCTAGGAAGAAAAATAAGACGTTATTTAGGAAGAAAAGCTCGACGTTGTTTATGAAGCGAAGTTGGATGCTATTTTGGAAGAAAAAAAATAGACATTATTTTGGACATCATAAAGGATGCTATCTAGGAAGCAAAAAAGACATTTTTTGAGACTCTTTAAGTTTTGTCCATGACGTGCCCCATTTAGCGTCTAGTTTGACCACTCAATGTAAAAAACATTACACTAAAAAGGGACGCTAAATGGGACACTAATTCCATGATTTGTTGTAGTGTTCAGGTGGAGGAATAGTTGTTGTCCTAAAGCAAGACCAACATCCTATAGCCTTTGAGAAAAAAAAATTGCAGACTCATACAAAAATCTACTCCATATATGACAAATAATTGTTGGCCATCATGCATGCATTAGCCATGTTTCAACGATAATTGGTAGGAAACAAGTTTGTGGTGAAAACTAACCACAATAGTCTAAGGCACTTCCTCACCCAAAAGGATCTAAATGAAAGGAAACAAAAGTGGGTAAGAAATATTCAAGCTTATGATTTTGATATTGAATATGTGAAAGGGAATAATAACATTATAGAAAATGCATTATCTCAAAGACCTTCTTTTTCTCTCATGGACATTGCTAAAGATTGGAAAAATATGTTACTAGTTGAATATGCCAAAGATAAACTTGCTTGTGATGCGTTAGATGGAATCAAGGGTGATGATAACTATAGGATTTTGAATGGAATGATATATTATAAAGTCAGAATTTATTTGTTTCAAGATTCAAATCTCAAGTACAAAATTTTGCAATAAGCACATGATTCCCCACTAGCTGGCCATCCGAGGATCTTTAAAACTTATAGAAAAATGAGGAAAATATTCTTGTGGAAGGGGCTGAAGGAATATGTTCAGAAATATTGGAATGAATTTAAGGTATGTCAACAAAAAAAATCATAACTTACATTCCCAAGTGGCTTATTGCAACCATTGCCCATTCCAGAGAAAAAATGGGATAGCATCTCAATGGACTTCATCACCAGGTTGCCAAATATTTGGGTAAGGATTGCATATATGTGGTAGTGGATATACTGAAAACATTTGTTCATTTATTTTTTGTTACATCATCTTTTAGTTCTTCACAAGTGGGTAATATTCTTTTCAAATAAATCTTGAGATTGCATGGGCTCCCCAAGAGCATTGTAAGTGATAGAGATAGTAGATTCATGGGTGATTTTTGGAAAGAAATTTTTAGATTGGTGGGAACTCAGTTGAATACAAGTGAAATCTATCATCCATAGCTGATGTAAAAATGGAGACGGTGAAGCAATCCTTGGAAGGGTACCTAAGAAACTATGTGGGAGAGCAGCAAAAAACATGGACAAAATGGCTACACTTGGGTGAGTTTTGGTACAACACCACTTTTCATATGTTAATAGGGATGTCTTATTTCAAAGTATTATATGATTATGATGAACTTACATTTTTTGAGATGATATTTCATGATAGTATAGCTCCAAAAGATAAATATTGGGTGGAAGAGAGCCAAGAAATTTTAAATCTTTCGGAAGACAATTTGCAAGTTGCCAAAAATCAGAAAACATTATGTGCAGATAGACATAGAGAAGAAAGAACCTTTCAAGTTAATGATTTAGTATATTTGAGGTTTCATCCATACCAACAAACATCTCTCAAAAATAATGGGGCATAAAAGCTAAAACCAAGATACTATGGCCCATACAAGGTAGTTTGGAAAATTGGGGAAGTAGCATATGAGTTGGAAACTATGGAAGGGAGTAAAACCCATAATGTATTCCATGTTTATTGTCTCAAAAAATATCTTGGTAAGAAAAATTTCACTTAATAAATACTTTCTCCCTTGTATTATCAAGGTCAGCTCACACTTGCTCCGGAAAATATTTTGAAGACACAGGAAAGGAGATTGAGAAGCAGAACTATCAAAGAATACATAGTACAATGGAAGGATCTACCAAGTGAAGATGCCACATGGAAATAGGAGAATATTTTGCAGCATACAAATATGAAATTTCATGAGGACAATCAATCTTGGGTGGGGAGGACTATAATGTCCCCATTCAAATAATTCCATAGTAGGACAATACCACCAATCCTACTAGTTCCCTAGGTTGGATGGATACATTTGGAATTTTAATAAGGGAGATAATAAATGATGTTTAGACATTAGAATGGGATAAATATTTGATAATTTAGCTTATTAAATAAATACAAGAGAAAAATGAAGTGGCAATGGAGCATGGAGACACATGGAGACCATAGGCCCACAGAAGCTAGAACTTTTGTGCCACATGGCATCCTCCTCTTGCAATTTAGGATCCATGGGAATACTAAAGGTTATTGGATGAATTAGAAGGATGATACACTTGGAAATATGCATTATTGGTTGAATTTGGGAATAAATGTAACTTACATGGGAGAGGAAGAGTGATTTTGGAGCTAGTGAGTCACTTGGACTAGATTGCCTAGCTCTATGACAACAATGATGAAGATGCTATGACACGTATGACACAAATCAGATTTGAAGTCTGAAATATGACATATATGAAATTTCAAGTAGAAATAGAGCATCCAATAGAGCTCTCATGTGATTTGGGGATGCTCAATGGGATCCTACTCGAATTTGGGGAAGGTGGAAGGCTAGGAGAGGGAGGGCACATGGAAAATCATGAGAACACACCCAAAATCGAATTGGATTTAGTTTGTGGATCTATTGGGAACCTTATAAGGATAAGGATGTTTATAAAATAAATAAATCAACCAATATAATGGATTTTGATCATTTTTGAAATTGTCATTTATGAATTGTGAGAGCTAGTGGATGACTAGAATTCTTGCCTTAGCCAATTCGAGAGTGAAATATTCCCATCCAAGTTGGTGTTTGGAGAGGACACTAAGGTATTTCACGGAGATTTAATTTTGTTTTAATTTCATGTGTAATATACATGGAATATCGTGGGTTCTTCTATTGCAGTACTTCATCTCAACCATTTCCAATTTTCATTGCATAATCATGCTCATGGAGGGATTGTGTCTTGGTTGAGCTATTGTACTTTGTGAGAGATATTATCATGGTATATTTATGATTGTAATAGGTTCAATATGATATTTTATTCATCCTCATAACATTTCGAGTCAAAATACTGAAGATCCGTATGTCAAATTGACTTTTAATGAGCAAACAATGACCATTTCCACTCTATTTTGATATATGCCATGGTAATGTTGATTATTTCGAATGGAGGAATTTATATATAATAAATGTATGGTGAATGGAATTTAATTAATATTTATTAAAATTATCATGTTCAGTACTTAACAATTGGAATCCATTTTACTCATTTTAATTGCATTTGGAGAAGATTTGGTGCCTTTTCCCCAAGGGTCGAAATAGTGATTTGGGATATTTCTTGGAGAGATGCATAAAAACCTGTATAAATGGAACCATGATGCATATGAGACCTTAAAAATGTACCTTATGTTATTTTTTCAACATTAAGCAAGCATATCATTATGATCTTTAACTGAGAGAACAACAAGCACAGCAATCAAACACAAGAGACAATGAACACAATGTTTTCCCTCGAGGAAACCATAAATGGAGAAAACCATACAAATTCCTTAGAGATAGAATCAGCACCAACATGAAACCAAAAAATAGTAAGACAATCTCCTGACAGCAGTAATCTCTTTCCTCTAGCCCCAGTGTCTTTCTCTTCCTCAACTATGCGCTACACTTGAGTGTGTATGAGTTGTGTGCTAAATAGAGAGTCCAACTCTCTATTTATAATAATCTCGACATGACTAAAACCATACTAGGGATGAATTCGCTAGGTGAGTCTAATAACCTTAGTGCCACGGAACCGCGGGGACTTTAACCCTTAGACAATAGGAGGGTTACCCACAATGATTTGACATGACCTGTTTGCATTATAGATTCTCCCGATAGGAACATCGGGGAACGACATGACACAAGAAAATCCCAAAATAAACATCGGGTTACAATAGATAAGAAATACAAGTGAATACATTCCAAAGCTACAATTACATCAACACTCCCTCTTAACTAGGAAGGTATTCTCTCAACACAATTTTCATCACTGGTCTTCTTCTCTGGATCTTCTTGTCATCTACATTCTTCAAGTCTTATTCATCTTCAAGTATTCTTTATCTTCAAGTAATATTCATCTCTGGATCTGGATCATGACTCGATCTGGTTCATCATCACTGGATCTGGATCATCTCTAGAGCATCATCTCTAGATGTAGATCATCTCTTGATCTCGATTATCTCTGTTGGATCATCAATACTAAATCTTCATAGGTGTTATCTCATGATTCTTCGCGTCACAGGAAGTTATACAGAGCTAGCCATTTTTCATGTTGGATGTAGTCCTAGCCAACATGTAGGTCTTCAACCAACACTCACATCTAATCATGTAGGAACTAATCCTATAATCATATCAGAAAGGAAACGCCCATCACTCACATCTGACCATGTGGTAACATCACCCACAACCCTATCAGAAAGGCCCAACACTTGCATCTGATCAACCAATGATCGAAGAAATGCCTAGCACTTACACTTGGCCATGCGAGGAACCAATTCTCCATGCCAAAAGGCTCTTGTGCTTACATCTGATCAACCAATGATCAAAGAAAGGAAATGCGCTTACATTTGATCAACCAATGATCAAAGAAAGGCACACCACTTATATCTGATCAACACATGATCGAAGAAAGGCTTAGTACTTATATCTGATAAACACATGATCGAAAAAAAGGCTTAGTACTTATATCTAATCAACACATGATAGAAGAAAGGATCTGCACTTACATTCAACACATACAAGGAACCAATTCATCTGCATGTTTGAAAAGGTGTGCACTCACATCTGATCCAATAAGAACCAATCTTACCATCATATCAGAATGGCCCCCAGTCTTAGACTAAGCTGCTTGGTAACTGACCAGGTGCCTACATTCTCTGGGAGCATGGAAGTTTCCCTTACATCTGTCCTACTCGACAGAATGGCCAACACTCACATCTGACGTGGAAGGAACCAATCCTCTCACCATGACAGAATGGCTTAGCCCTTACATCTGACCATGGAAGGAACCAATCCTCTCACCATGTCAGAATGGCTATGGGACTCATCACTTTCCCTTGGAGGAAACCTCTATCTGGAGAACACCAAGCTTCTCCCTGAAGTACTCAAACTTTAGCCTACCCAATGGCTTCATCAATACATTAGCTATCTGTTCCTCCATCGCAACATACTGCACATTCATTGTTCCCTTCTGCACCATATCCCTAATATAGTGATATTTGATATCGATATGCTTCGAATTGTCATGGAACACTAGATTCTCTGACAACTTTACGCAACTCTGGTTGTCATAATGTATACAAGTAGCATCCATATGGTGATCAAATAAATCAGACAATAGCTTCCGCAGCCATACTGCCTCACAACTAGCTGAACAAGCTGTGACATACTCTACTTCAGCTGTACTTAGTTCCACATAGGATTTCTTCCTGCTAAACCAAGAGATCACACCTGATCCCATACTAAAGCAACAACCTGAAGTGCTTTTCCTATTGATGGCACTGCGTGCCCAATCTGAATCAACATAATCCTCCAGTTTAATCTTTTGATTCACCTCATACTTGAGACCACAATCAATTGTACCCCTTAGGTACCTCAAAATGTGCTTTGGAGCAATCAAGTGAACATGTCTCGGATCTGTCAAGAATTGGCTCAAGGTGTTCACAACAAATCAAATGTCTGGTCTTGTGTTCATTGGGTACATCAAGGACCCAATCATCTGACGATACATCATGGCATAAACCATCTTTGATGAAGCATTACTCAATAGCTTCAGGTTCGATGCCATAGGTGTGGCCATAGCCTTGTATTCCATCTTCTCAAACCTCTTCAGGATCTCTACTGCATACTTCCCTTGTCCGAGGGAGATTCCATCTGCATTCTTCCACACCTCCATACCTATTAAATAATCCATCATACCCAAGTCCTTCATTTCAAACTCGGTAGCAAGCTTTCTCTTCGTATCAGCAATCAACCCACCCATACCTGTTACAAACAGATCATCTACATATAGTAGAAGCATCACTGGGTTGCCATCTTCAACCTTGTAGTAAAGGTTGGAATCTGCTTTACTCTTGGTAAAGCCCAAACTGGATAGAAAGTTGTTAATTCTACCGTACCATGTCCTGGGTGCCTATTTCAAACTGTACAGGGCTTTCTTCAATCTGCACACATGAGACTCTCTGTCATGTGTCTCAAAATCGAGGGGCTGTTCTACATACACTTCCTCTTCCAGTACACCATACAATAAAGCAGTCTTGACATCCATTTGGTGTATCTTCCATTTCATTACTGCAGCTAATGCAAGTACTATTCTAATGGAAGTGTATCTGGCCTCAGGAGCAAAGGTTTCTTCATAATCTATTCCTTCCTTCTGTGAGAAGCCACGAGCCACAAATCTTTCCTTATATTTTTCAATGCTGCCGTCTGCAGCATGCTTGATCTTGTAGATCCATTTGGAAGTTACAATTGACTTCCCTTCTGGTCTTGGGACAACATTCCAAACATCATTATTCATGATTGATTGATACTCTTCGATCATAGCTTCCTTCCATTCTTTCCATTCTGCCTCTTCTTCATAGTTGGAAGGTTCTTTATTGATAACATCACATAGTAAAGCTACATATCCGGAACAATATCTTGTTCTCTTTCTTTCTCTATGATTCTCTTCTAAAGCCCCATATCTTTCCACACCTTGGATAATTTCTTGTACCCAAGTAGGTTTCCTCTTGTGAGGATTCTTCTCCTAAGGTGGATCTATAGGTCTTTGTGGTTCTTCAAATTCTCGATCTTCTTCTTGAATTTCTTCATTCATGGTTGTATCATGAATTCTGGGTGCTTCTGCTTCTTTCGTTTCTTCAGTAGGTCTCTTTCTGGATTTGTTGTAAGATGTGTCTTTATCAAATGTTACATCCTTACTAATGTCAATCTTCTTGTATCCTAGGAAGTATATTCTGTAATCCTTTGAACTTTTAGAGTATCCCACAAATATACCCTTCTTTCTTGAAGGATCTAGTTTTGTTCTTTTTTCTTTTGGTAAGTGTATGTACATTAGATAGCTGAATATTCTAAGATGGCTGACTTCTGGTTTCTTGCTAGAGAAGACTTCTTCAGGAGTCTTGTTCTCGAGTACTCTGTGTGGAGTACGGTTCTGTACATACACCGTTGTTCTAGCTGCTTCTGCCCATAGATGCATAGGAAGATCTTGATCATGAAGCATTGCTCTTGTAGCTTCCATGATGGTTCCATTCTTCCTTTTTGCAACCTCATTCTGTTGTGGATTGTAAGGAGTGGACAACTCCCTCTTAATCCCCAATTCTTTGCATAAGTCTTTGAATTCATTTGATGTGAATTCTTCACAATTATCTAATCGAAAGTTCTTGATCTTATTTTCTGTGTGATTCTTGATCAACGCTTTGAATTCCTTGAACTTGCTAAAAAATTCATCTTTGTTCTTCATGAAGTAAATCCATGTCTTCCTAGAAAAATCATCAATGAAAGAAACATAGTATACATACCCGCTTAGTAATCTTGATGACATTGGTCCGCATACATCGGAGTGTATGATTTCCAAGATTCATTTTGCCATGCTCTCGCTACTTGGAAATGTCTTCTTTGTATTCTTTCCTTTCGCACATCCTTTGCAGACCCCTTCATGTTTTACTTGAATTTCTGGAAGACCTTCAACAGCTTTTCTTGTAAGTGGTAGTGCTTTGTAATGCACATGTGCAAGCCTTCTGCTCCAAAGTTCATTTGGATCTACTGTGTCATGGACCATAGCTTGTTTTGGATGGCCCTTCAGCTTGTATAAGCCTCCTTCTTGTTCTCCAATCACTATTGCATCATCAATAGTCTTTCCTCTTGGCCACATGATGAATTGTCCATCTACAAATACAACCCTCATACCTTTTACATCCAATGCTGATATGGATAGAAGATTCTTCTTCAATCCTGGTACAAACAAGACATCTTTAATTTTTATATATTTTCCGGAGTCTAGCTTGCAGGAGGATTCACCACTACCTTTTATGGAATATTGGTAGTCATCCCCAAGCTTCACCTTATGGGGTGAGTTATGTTTGGATAGTTTCTCAAAGGATTATTTGAAACTTGTCATGTGCTTGGAAGCCCCACTATCAATAAGCCAATCTTTGCTTCCATGTGTGACAGTTCCCGTGAGAGCGGAGATCAGAACATATTCATATTCACTTGAAGAGTCTTCACTTTCTTGTTTTACTCTCTTCCTGGGAGGATCATCATCCTCAGTAGTGTGAGCATGATGTCTTATTTTGGAGTTCCTCTTCTTCTTGGATCCATTCTTATTCTTGGGACAGTTTTTAGCAAAGTGTCCTATTTCATCGCATGTATAACATCTGAGTCTGGATGGATCCCTTCTCATAAATTTATTTTTCTGATGAGAATGCTTACCTTGGTGATGATGACTTTCTCTTCTTCCTTTCTTGGAGTGTATTGTGAGAGCTTGATCTTCACTTCCCATCTTTTATTCTCAAGCAGCTATCCAAGCTTCTTCTTGAGAACATTCTTCCCATAGTCTACTGAACTTGACCAACTTCTTTCTTGAACAAATTCCTTGGATGAAAGAATCCCATGACCTAGGGAGGCCATTCAATGTTGTCATCACAATTTCTACATTATCCACTTATTCATCTATAGTTTCTAGTTGTTCTTTGATCTGGGAGACCCTTGTGAAGTATGATTGGATGGTCTCCTCATTCTAGATCTTTACATTCTTCAACTGCTTCCTTAGAGTCATCTTCCGATTGATGTTTTTCCCTTCAAACAATTTGGTTAGGGCATCAAACATGGCTTTAGATTTCTTGAGAGAGGACACCTGTGGAATGAGGTGATCCTTGATAGAATCAGCGATGATCCTCTTTTCCATAGCCAACTTCTTCTTATGTAAGTCCTTGGCCTCATCTCCCTCTGGAACTGGAACCTCCTCTTGGATATAGGATTCCAACTCATTTTCTTCCAGGACCAGGGAGATCCTATACTTCCAAGCTCGGAATTTATCAGCTCCCTCAAGCTTTTCATCAAGCTTGGTATGATGAAACATCTTAACTAATAATCTCAAATGGAAATACAAAATATTTATATCTTACTAGGTCAAGATGTCAGATCTAGATTTGAAGCTGAAATCTTGTAGTACTCGTTCAAGAGAAGATTAGGGTTTTTCTTTTCCGGAGTTGTGTCCAACCAAATGCTTTGAAATTGATCCCTAACTTGGATTTTGAGGAGGACATCAATTTAGGCCTGAGCTCACTGAAACATTCCACTTCTATGAAAATCCCTAATTTTTGGCAGCAATGTCGGGTCCAAAACTGAAAAAACCTCATAATTGGATTCTTCTTCGACAGAAAGACGCGCCCTAGGGAGGAGAGTTATTCCACCTTAATTTTGTTGAAAATATGTGGAGAGAGATCCACAAAATAGGAAGCCCTAGTTCTCGCAGCTACACAATGTCTTCTTCTCAGGTTAGCTCTGATACCATGTTAGTTTTTCAACATTAATCTAGCATATCATTAGGATATTTAACTCAGAGAACAACAAGAAGAGCAATCAAACACAAGAGACAATGAGCACAGTGTTTTTCCTCGGGGAAACCATAAATGGAGAGAACCCCGCAACTTCCTCAGAGATAGAATCAGCACCAAAGTGAAACCCAAAAATAGTAAGACAATCTCCCGACAGCAGTAAGCTCTTTCCTCTAGCCCCAGTGTCTTTCTCTTCCTCAACTATGCTCTACACTTGAGTGTGTATGAGTTGTGTATGATTTTTGTGTTAAATAGAGAGTCCATCTCTCTATTTATACTAATCTCGACATGACTAAAACCCTACTAGGGCCGGCTTCACTAGGTGAGTCTAATAACCCTAGTTCCCTGAAACTATGTGGACTTTAACCCTTAGACAATAGGAGGGTTACCCGCAATGATTTGACATGACTTGTTTAGATTATAGATTCTCCCGATAGGAACATCGGGGCATGTCATGACACAAGAACATCCCGGAATAAACATCGGGTTACAATAGATAAGAAATACAAGTGACTTCATTCTGAAGTTATAATTACATCAACACCTTACACATCCCCTTCCTCTTTTCATAAATTCAAGTGAGATTGAAAACATTTGAGAAGCCATTTCCAGCATTTCCCCCGAGGAATTGGAACCCCAATTTGCTAGTAAAGACTCCTACTTTGATCAGAATATAAAACTAGTTTTCAGAACTGATTGGAGAGTTATAAACCATATCCAAACATAATTTTCAAGTCATAATATGAGTAATACACACTCTGATAATATTTGGGATTTTGGGCCAATTTGGAGTCGTAGACGTCAAAACTAGTCAAGGTTCGAAATTGGGGAAAAGGTGAAAAATTGGTCATTTAATAAAAAAAATTAAAAAGGGACATTACAGTGATGATTCAAAGAAATGAACTGAGGGGTGTGCCCCCTAATCCCATGTGAGTAGCATCATGGAGCTATGATGAATATATGGAGTGATGTGTAATGACTAGAAACTCAAGAGGAACAACCGTAGGCTCAAAAACCCAACTACAACCGAGTCTGTAGGAGGAGATCATATGAAATGGAGGCTCATAGGCAAACAACGATAAATAAAACCAAACTACTATAGATTCACAGAAAGGTGAGTCTACAACAAAGTGGCTAGAAATCCAACAAGAATCACTACCTACCAAATAAAAATGACTTGCTAACCTATGGGGTATGAGTGCAAGCAAGCTCCTAACTACAACCTGGAAGCCCTTCACAAATTGTATCCTCAGTAGGGTTATGAAATCCGTGTGATACAATATGTAATGGAAGAAAAATATAGTCTAAGATAATCCCACTACCAAGAAGGAACTCTAGGTAAAAGGTCCCTAGAAGAATGGCCACTAGGATGCCTCGTTCATGACACGTCTGTTCGGCTTACTGACACTTGATCCCTTTTTCCCTAACCTGTTCCTCGGTGATATGGGGAGGAATGCAAAGGTTTAGCCTTCGGTGCAAGATGGAGTGAGTCATTACACCTTGAATTATGGAACCCCTTCATTTGTGGCTTACTCCTATTGAGAAGGGGGCCTCTCGATAAACTGGTTGTGACTGTGTCAATAAATACAAGAGGGTTTTGGTCCCCTAATGGACAAAAACTATGTGTCAAGATGTGTGTAATAGAAATGTGTTGTTTTGATTCCTATCCCAAAATTCCTAACTTAACTACAAGATTGTTTTATCTTCAAGCGAGGTTACAATGTTGGTTGTATTTAAGTTAATTTTAATGTTGGATCAGGGTCATAAACCAAGCTTTTCGCTTAGGTGGTGTGAATTGTGTGCAATTGTATGTCAAATCTAGAAATCCATGGCACAGATGTTCCAATATCACTACCAGGATGCAAATATAATGCAAAAACAGTAAAAATATGTTGCAAAATATAAATTTTCTTACAGAAGTAAACTATACTTGAACCAAATAAGCAATAAAAGGAACTAATATAATGTAGTAACAAGTGCGATCTAGGTCACATGGAACAAAGGGACATTCACGATCTGAGTAGAAAATAGTCATGTCACGCAAAACAAAGGGTAAAGTGCGACTGGGTCGGTCGCAACATGAGCGATCTAGGTTTTTAAACCAGGTCTCTCTTATGGAGGCTATAGGCACGACCGAGTTTGAACTTATTGGGTGAGATGAAGCGACTGGGTCGTGACTTCCATCTATATAAGAGATACTTGAGCTAAGTAAGAAAAAAATTTAAAAATCAGAGCCGGCTAGCATAGGGGGAGCAAGAACTGATGCAGCAAGGGTTCAGATTGGTCGCGAGGGCACCCAATATGTGATGGATCATGGAAGAAAAAAAGAACAAACCAATGGAAACTCGCAACAAACTGAGATCCATATGGATCGACTAAGTAGAGTCACAAAAATTTTAATGGGGATTTCTCCCCTATTACGTGCAGAAGCGCCAACCTTTGATCATTGTGATCTTAAGGAATAGTTCAATGGAGAATAGAAAATAAAACTGAACTAATAAGGGAAAGAAAATATATTTTTGTCATTTTATCATATATATCACCTAAACTAATGCAATAAAGAAAAATGTGAAGACACCTTTCTTTTGTAGGATGGGCCACCGAAGCCATCCTCGAAAGTGGCTCTGCAGCTCCACCGGTTGGTTCTCCAATTGTCTCCACGGGACGTTGTCATAAAGGGAATGGATCCAAGATGGGTATGTGTTACGGAGATAAATTCCTATGGTTTGGGGTACCACAATAGACAGCTTGACTCCAAAAATCAGTCCTTTCTAATATGCAATAGAAATTAAATGTCTAAAAATAAAGGATCAGACCTCGTACCTTATTCCAGATAGTTGAAGTAGATCCCCGTTGAGCTTTCCAATATTCTGCTTGAATTGATATATTACTTCCTCAACAATAAGTAAACAATATAAGCATTATATATATCATGGTGTTAGATCTATTCTAGCATATATAATCAATAATGTAAAAGCATTTGACATGATCCCATGGATAAAATATTCATTCAAACACACATTATTGGACAGGAAAAGATATTTCTATTAATATAAATCAAAGATTACAAGGTACAACCTCTGATGGCATGTCTGCGAACTGGAGAAACTGAATCCCCCACTTGGGCCTCCACCACCTCAATCCTCCATCTCTCGATAGCAAGCTTACAAGCAAAAGGCAAGCTTGGGAAGAACACACTAGTGCTCCAAGGGACAAAGGGATGCAGACTCAAGCATAAGTTCCAGCAACAATGGACTATAGTTTCTTTGCTCTCAATTCTCTCTTCTTGCCTTCAATGTACCAAGGGGTTCCTTATATAGCTTTCAAAGGGATAATGAAAGCTCGAATCTGAGCGATCTCAAGGCATAGGGAAGGCCAGGAGTCAAATGAGTTGTTGATGTAATTGTAACTTCGGAATGTATTCATCCATATTTCTTATGTATTGTAACCCAATGTTTATTTCAAGATGTATTGTAATGTATTTGATTCATGTCATGCCCCGATGTTCTGATCGGGAAGTTTTTATAATGAGAAATTCATGTCAAGTCATTGTGGGTAACCCTCCTATTGATCAAGGGTTAAAGTCCCCACAGTTGTGGGGACCTTAGGTTATTAGACTATCCTAGTGAAGTTGACCCTAGGTGAGTCATTGTAAGTTGGGAAAATAGTCCCCACCATTTTGTTACCCTCCTATTGGTCAGAGGAGGCAAAGTCCCCACAAGTGGTGGGGCACTAGGGTTATTAGACACTCCTAGAGATGTCGGCTCTAGTAAGTAATTGTTAAGTGAGTACGACATGTTGGAGTGCGCTTCAAGTGAATGGAAGAATATAAATAGAGAGTGAGAGCCTCTCTATTTATCACTTGCAACACTCACACTCACTCATTGGGGGCGCATGAGTGAGAGGAGAAGCTCTCTCAGTGTGAGAGAGAGAGACTGCTGCTATGTGGAGATCATCTTACTGTTTTGCGGATTTTACTATTTTGGTGCTGATTCTATCTCTGAGGAAGTTGTGGGGTTTTCTCCTTTATGGTTTCCCTGAGGAAAACTCTTTGTGTCTCTTGTCTCTTGTGATGTGCTTATGTTTTATTGATGTGCTTGTTATTCTCTCAGTTAAAAGATCCTAAGATCATAATGCTTGCTTTTATGATGAAAAACTAACATGGTATCAGAGCTAACCTGAGAAGAAGACATTATGTAGCTATATAAGCTAGGGATTCTTATTTTTCGGGTCTCTCTTCACAATCCATCAGCAAAAATATTCTAGGTTGACTCTCCACTGAAGGGCGCATCTTTCTGTCGAAGCGGAATTTGATTTCGAGCATTTTCAGTTTTTGATGCGAAAATTAGGGATTTCTACATAAGAGGAATTTTTGAGTGAGACCAGCATAGGATTTTTATCCTCATCAAAACTGAATTTTAGAGACCTGGATCAAGAAATTTGGTTGGGTACAACTCCGGGAAAGTCAAACCCTAGTTTGACCCCGAGCTAGGAAAAACCCTAAATACTAAAACTGATAAGTTTTGGTACAGTCGCTATATTCTGAGGTTGGCGATGTCTCAAAAGCTAATAATTTCAAGACTCGAAGATAAAATCCTGATGAAGGCTGTGTCCAAATCTCAGCCTCAGATTCATTATATTCTGGGAGATATGATTCCTCCAAGTTAGAGTTCCAACCTCTTCCAGAATTCATCATTAAACAGGACACCTAGGGAGAATTGAAATATCTTGGGCTACAGAGGTCCAAATGGAATTCATGAAGATGTTCTATAAAGGCCACAGAATTTACTTTCGATGTTATAAATATCAGACTCAGAAGATCAACTAGTGACATGTGGCATATCGTACAACTTCACTTTTATGAACAGTCCTGTAACAGGTCACCTTAGGAAAAGGATAATAAATACCAAATGGTAAAACCAATTCTGATGAAACCTATGGTGTTATATCAGGGACAGGAGATGTTACCTCAGTGAGAAATTTTAGACACATAGGATTAGTAATTTCGTATATATCACATAAACAGAAACAAGAATTTATGTAGAATAAATTGGAAATCTAAGGCTTCCTGTTCCGGGAGCTTCCCTCCACTGTTTTCAGAAAAGGAGTACATTGGACAGCTCCATTTGAAGAGATATATCTGTCTATCCAATTAGATCTAAAAGATTCCAAGTTTTGAAAATTAGGGTTTCTATGACAAACCCTAGATCAGCCAGCTCCAGAACCAGGACGAACACCTCAAATTGGTAAGATATAAATCCTTTGCTATTTTCATTTGAGGTTGTCATTTCAAAGTGATCTATCACATCAGCTTGATGATAAGATTGTTTAAGTTGAAAAATTCCAAGAATGGAAGTATATGATCTCTCTAAAGAAAATGAATTGGACACCTACATGAGTAGAAAGGTTCCAGTTCCAGAGGGAGATGATGCTAGAAGCCTTACACAAGAAGAACATGGTCAAGGCCAAGAAGACCATTGCTAATTCAGTCATGAATCAACTTGTATTACAAGTGTCTCCCTAAAGACACCGATGATGTTTTGATTCCTTGACCAAGCTATTTGAAGGGAAGAACAGAAATCACAATATGACCTTAAGAAACCAGTTGAAGAATGTGAAGATCCATAATGCAGAGACCATGTAGTCATAATGGTCTCTCAAATCAAAGAACAACTTGAAGCGGAAGTGAAGAATGTAGAAGTGGTTATGGCCACCTCGAATGGGCTCCCAGGATCATGTGATTCATTCATGTAAGGAATATGTGCTAGAAGGAAGTGATCACTTTCAACAGACCTTGAAAAGAAGAGGAAGCTCGACTCATAAGAAGAGAATAGAAGATGGAAGCAACTAAAGATCAAGCTCTCACCTTCCAAAGAAGATCCCTCAAGCAATGAGGAATACAAAGGACTCAACTCTAGAAGAACCTCTTATCCATCCTAGCATTTGGATAAGAAATGATGCTATCATGAATGAAGAAGACGATGAAGCTGAAGACTCAAGAAGGAGTATACCCATGAAACAAATAAAGATAAGTATTCAATTGTCATTTCATAATATTATTTTGTTATGCATTTGTTTATATTCAATTGATGTATCGTGAATGATAGGATGTTTGCATTAACGACAATATACTACTAATATGCATGTGATGGGTAAGTAGCTCATGGTGCTATACAACTCTCCATTGCTACTTATCTAGAATGAAACCTCTTTGCTGACATATTGGATTAGTGCACAATCACAATGTTGTCCTGGTAGAGATAGAAGGCATCTAGAAAGTTTGAGTGAGATACGGATGAATGTTGTATTGGCTAAAGTAGTTGCATGATCATATATTTATGCATAAGTATTTTCTAGTATGAATATTACTAATGAAATGTTCTAACCATACAACTGCATTTGACTTGTAGGAAATATCGCATATATAATCACTTACAAGCAAAGAAGAATGAAGACTTGTTCTGAAGAACAAGGGACGACAGTTCAAAGACAAAGAATAATATGACGAGTGTAGTGACATCATTGATGCAAAATCTTCCAGCCATGAAGTGACCAAGAAGAAATGGAAGACCAGTATCGAGACCTGAAGAAAAGTTCGTAGTTCCATCATGTAGTAGATAGAAACATCGTAGGATACAAAGCAAGACTAGTAGCACGACGCTTCTCACGAAAATAAGGCATAGACTATGAAGAGACATTTGTAGCCACTGGAACTAAAGTCACATGACATGCATAATCATGTGTGCAAATGAAAGAAGGCATTGTACGAATTCAGAAGACACCCATGGAATAACACATACATGATGAGCCTGATGAAGATCTTAACCTTCGCTAAGAGGTTGAAGATGCAAGTCTATACACTAGATGGTCACATAGATTATTAGTAGCATAGGAAGCTACTTGTCACTCCGGTACATAATGTTTTCAGTGCATAGAGCATAGAAGACAGAGGGAGTATGATGCTTCGCTTTAGAGGGAGTGACTACGGAATATCTTGAGGTTCGACATGGTACGACAGGATGGGCAGATTACTGATGACTCTAGGCTTTACTGAGAGTAAAGTGGATTCCAACCTTTGCTTTAAGGCAAAAGATCAGTGATGCTCCTGTTATGTGTCGATGCATTATTTTCTAGGCATAGAGGTGTGGACAAGGGAAGTATGCAGTAGAGATCCTGAATAGGTTCAGGATGATGGACTGCAAGATTATGGCCACACCTATGGCATCAAACCTGAAGCTATTGAGTGATGCTTCATCAGAGACGGTTTATGCTATGATGTGTCATCAGATGATTGGTTCCTTGATATACCTGATGAACACAAAGCTAGACATTTGCTTTGCTGTGAACACATTGAGCAAGTACTTGAAAGATCCGAGCAGTGTTCACTTGACTGCTGCAAATCATATTCTGAGGTACCTAAAGGGTACAGTTGATTATGGGCTCAAGTATGATACGAATTAGAAGATTAACCTATAGGGCTATGTGGATTCGTATTGGGCAGGAAATGCCATTGATAGGAAGAGCACTTCGAGGTGTTACTTCAGTATGAGATCAGGTGTGATCTCTTGGTTTGACAGGATGGAGTCCTGTATGGCACTGAGTACAGCCGAGGAAAAAGATGTTGCCACTTGTGATTTGGGAGGTAGTATGTTTCCTTTCAATAACTACTATTTGATTTGATTGATCTGAATTGCATTTTGGTATGATGCAGAGAGGAGCAGTGAAGCTCCAGTTTGTGATGTAGATCAAGATCTCTCGAAAGAGGGAGTTCTAGCATAGCCGGTGAGACAGGTTTTCCGAGCATAAATCCTGGCGAATCTTGTAGGTTGCTCAGACGTAAACACTCTTGTAGGTTGTCCTCGGATGTAATTGGTCCTGGAAAAGTTCACAGGTTATTCTTGGACGTAATCAGCCCTGATGTGATTCTATGCTAGAAATGGCGAGAATGAAGTTTGAGTAGTTCAGGGAGAAGCTTGGTGTTCTCTAAATCAAGGTTCCCTCCAAGCGAGAGTGATGAGACCCATAGCCATTCTGACATGGTCAGATGTAAGGGCTGATCCATTCTATCATGGTGATAGGGTTGTTGCCTTCCATGATAGATATGAGTGCTGGCCATTGTGTCGAGCAGGACAGATGTAAGGGAAATTGCCATTCTAGGAATGGAGGCACCTGGTCAGTTACCAGGATCACTCAGTGTAGGACTGAGTAGCCATTCTAATGTGATAGAGGGATGTGTTCCCACTTGATAAAATGTAAGGGCTGAACCATTCTGTCATGGCTAAAGGATTAAGCTCCTTCCATGTCAGATGTGAGTGTTGGCCATTCCGACGAGCAGGTTGGATGTAAGGGAAACTGCCATTCTCTAGGAGAATGGAGGCGCCTGGTCAGTTACCACGCATCTCAGTCGAGGAATGGGGGCCATTCTGATATGACTGTTGGGATGTGTTATCATAGGATCATATGTGATTGCAAGCCCTTCCATCAATGTGATAGGATGTGTTCCTACCTGGATGGATGTAAGGGCAGAGCCTTTCTGGAGCGACTGAGGGATGTGTTCCCACGTGCTCATATGTAAGTGATGAAATCTTCCATCACTGTGATAGGATGTGTTCCTGTCTGGATGGGAGTCTTCCATCACTGTGATAGGATGTGTTCTTGTCTAGATGGATGTTCCCTTCTAACGAGTAGGTCAGATGTAAGTGCCGAAATCTTCCATCACTGTGATAGGATGTGTTCCTGTCTGGATGGGAGTCTTCCATCACTGTGATAGGATGTGTTCCTGTTTGAATGGATGTGCCTTTCTGACGAGTAGCTCAGATGTAAGTGTTGGGCGAAGACCTACATGATGGGTAGACCTACAACCAACATGAAAAAGGGATGGCTCTATAGAACTTCCTGTGAAGAGAAGAATTGTGAGATAGCACCAGGGATGATCCAGATCGAGTGATGATCAAGATCCAGTGATGATATCCAGTGATGATCCAAATAGAGTGAGGATCTAGATCCAGTGAATATGATCTAGCAAAGATGATCCAGATCCAGTGATGATGTTCCATGATTATCCAGATCGAGTGATGATCTAGATCCAATGATGATGTCCAGTGATGATCCAGATCGAGTGATGATCTAGATCCAGCGATGATGATCCAGATCCAGTGATGATGATCCATATCGAGTGATGATCTAGATTCAGTGATGATGATCTAGATCGAGTGATGATCCAAATCCAGATGAAGATGAGTTACAGATAAAGATGACTTGAAGATGAAGATGACTTTGAAGATGACGAAGACCTGACGATGACCCAGATGATACAAAGAAGAAGACTTGTGCTAATAAATTGTGTCGAGAGAATACCTTCCTAGTTAAGAGGGAGTATTGATGTAATTGTAACTTCGTAATGTATTCATCCGTATTTCTTATGTATTGTAACCTGATGTTTATTTCAGGATGTATTGTAATGTATTTGAGTCATGTCATGCCCCGATGTTTCGATCGGGAAGTTTCTATAATGAGAAAGTCATGTCAATTCATTTTGCGTAACCCTCCTATTGATCAAGGGCTAAAGTCCCCACATTTGTGGGGCCCTTGGGTTATTAGACTATCCTAGTGAAGTCGACCCTAGGTGAGTCATTGTAAGTTGGGGAAATAGTCCCCACCATTGTGTTACCCTCCTATTGGTCAGAGGAGGCAAAGTCCACACAAGTGGTGGGGAACTAGGGTTATTAGACACTCCTAGAGATGTCAGCTCTAGTAAGTAATTGTTAAGTGAGGCCAACATGTTGGAGTGCACTTCAAGTGAATGGAAGAATATAAATAGAGAGTGAGAGCCTCTCTATTTATCACTTGCAACACTCACACTCACTAATTGGGGGCGCATGAGTGAGAGGAGAAGCTCTCTCAGTGTGAGAGAGAGAGACTGCTGCTGTGTGGAGATCATATTACTGTTTTGGGGCTTTTACTATTTTGGTGCTGACTCTATCTCTGAGGAAGTCGTGGGGTTTTCTCATTTATGGTTTCCCCGAGGAAAACTCTTTGTGTCTCTTGTCTCTTGTGATGTGCTTATGTTTTATTGCTATGCTTGTTATTCTCTCAGTTAAAAGATCCTAAGATCATAATTCTTGCTTATATGATGAAAAACTAACATGAGTCGGATCCATGTCAAGGAAAACTCCAAAAGGATTTGGATTATGTACACATTCCGATGTATGTAGTTTTAGTGGTCAAACCCGCGTATATACGCGCTTATAGGTTTAAAAGTCGTGTGTATCATTTTTTATATGTTTTTAGGGATGATCAAGGAAACATCAAAGGACAAAAAATGGTCCATGGGGTCTAAGGAGTCTGCAACGGGACAGGGGAAGGCCATACAAAGTGTGATTCACCTGGAGTGGTGAAATCAGCTATAATAGATTCCCCCTAATGTGTGAGGTTAGAGGGGTCATACGATGGCTGAAATACATTATAAGTCCATCCCAGAAGTGGAGTGCTGAAGGATCCCAAATGGAAGACCAGCCACCCAATCAGCATAGTACAATAATACAACTCTGCATATAACTATGAATACATATAGCAGTCCCTGATACATAAGAGTACAATGGCCATGAATAGGCATGATACATGATGTCACATATGTGGTCATAGCCATGTACAATATACATAAATCAGAATCTCCATGATGAAGATATACAAAGGACCATGATCTCGATAATGGCTGAAGATAGAACAAATCAAGATCTCCATAGTGGTTGGAAATATCTAACATATACTAGAATCAAGTCACGAGAGCTAAAATCTCATGAACACTATCACGATTAAGGAGGTAGCATATAAGAGATGCCACCAATTTGGAAATTCTTCTACACAAACTGCTACGAGTACATGTCCTACTATGTAAATAGAGGTGTCGAGGTCGAACATAGTAGTCCATCGTCTGATTACCGATCATTAATGTATACTATTAACAGATGCAAGATCACCCACCAATAATGAAAATGGGAATCAAGGTACTAGAGTGAAAACTATCAAGTGTGAATAAATATGTTGAGTTCGAACACTTGAGCGGATCCATAGATCAGGGGACATTGATGTATTCCCAAGAACTGTCGATGGCAAGAGAACCTGCCACTGATGACTACAAGTCTCAAGGAACTCAAAAGGAATCTAGATTCCAATCCCAGAATAAATGATCTGAAGTCGATGGGATGAAATCCGCTGGAAGGAGGGCATTAAGGCATCCCCCATCATCCAACAGGAGGTACTCAGCAAAGCTGTATAATGTGGAAGAACTTGATCATAGGTGCACGAACCAGTAACTGAACCGGGAATGGCCGACATGCAAAGTCAAGACAACTGAGGAATGGCCGACTCAGGCTTCAAATTCCTTCGAACAAGAGAATAACGGCATATGGTGACTGAATGAAGGTAGCATAGACTCGATATACAAACTGGTACATCTCTGTGACACAGGAGGCATCAATAGAGGCTCCATGGGGACTGGAAGCTTAACCAGTCGGTGGAGATAAACTCAGATAAACGAGTACAACTCCTAAAGTCAAACTATAACCCAACCAATGGATGTGATATACAGTTCTCTATTCGAAGGAGACATGACTCAACAACTTCCACAGATAACATCTTTCCTTGTCTAGTTTTTTGGTTTTTAAATTTTTTTTGGACTTTTTCAGTTATTTAAAAAGCTTGAAAAAAGAATAAAATAGATTTATAGTTACAAACTAGGAGGAGACGAGTGTCATAAGGGAAAACAAACTAGTTCCAAGCAGTGGAACATACCTATGCTCAATGCAAGGATACATGTGTAAGATATCGACACTCGGGGGAAAATCCCCTCCCGATAAAAAGGGAATCAAGCTGCGAAGGATATAAAAAATGGCTCTGCATGGCTAGACATTAGAAAAGCTCAGGCTATATGGCTGAAATGAAATGTTAGGGGAGCTGACATAAATCTCAATAAGGTAGGCAAAGCTCATGATAATGCATTCACAACTTGACATGAGGGAGTCCTGAGGGAAATAGGCTAGCAAAAGATCAAGAGTATGAGGCTCTTGCAAAATGTCATGGCAGTACTATACCACAGACTCCCACACCCTAAAGGATAAAATGTCAGCATGGGCACCAAATGCAAATAGGGCACTGACTAGGGTACCCATGTAAGGTAAAGCTCTACCACTCATATCATACCACTTTTAAAGCAGCAAGAAGGTTCTGTGACATAATAGAGTGGGTTCGTACCTAAGGTCATGATGAGATGGTCATAAGGTTATGCAAAATGCAAACTGTGTTGAAACCTAACATATATGCCAGTTTTAGACATGATACCTAAGATCAACATGAACGGGTCAATCCAATGGCTGAAACGGCACTGAAAAAGGTATTCTACATCACAAATTATGTCAAAAACGGTCCAAAAATGGTTAGAAAATGTCGAAACTATAGGAAAGGGGGTAAAAGTTTTCAAATATTTGAAAAAAATTCTATAAATAGTAAAAAATATAAATCATTTGAAACTTTTACCCATTTGAGCTCTGATTTTCAACAACGAATTCCAAGAGATCCAGCCGGCGAAATTCACTACCGTTTCTTCCAGGTATTTACTCATGCTCTCCTCTTGCATTTTGATACAATTTTTATGAATTTTCATGGTGAAATAAAGTTTTTAGGCCATCCCAAAATGAGCACTATGTCGCACACAAAAATTGAGGTTTTTTCCGCATATTAGGATGGATATACACGGAAAATGGCCTCAAACCCGCGTACATACGCAACTATTTTGAAAACAGTCTTGTACGAGGCCGCACATATGGTTTTTTCAATAAACTAATGGGTAAATTTGCAATTTCTTGTGTAGGATGGTTCTAGAGTGGAGAGAGCATGAGCATGGTGAAGTAGAGGAAGTAATAAGGGCCAACTTAATGGCTCAACAAGCTCTATGTGCATGCGGACTCTACAAGTTTTGGTGTCTTGGTGGTTTGAGGGCCAAACCAAGACTGTTACAGATGCTGGTAGATTATTGGGATCCAGACTCAGAGTCCTTCCATATTGATGGGATGTCCCTCACCATAGAGGTGGAGGACATATACTTTATCATAGGGATTTCTAGACGAGGGGAGGTGGTGAACCTTCGTTCCCATGGTGGGCCAGGAGATGACCTAACTATCGATGAGTACATTGCAGTGTACTGTTATCCAGACACCGAGAAGGTGGGGATTCAAGTCCCTACCAATGCTATATAGGTGCTAGGCCTAAAGGCCATATTACTGACACTGGGTAGGATAGTTGGCTTAGCATCACTCCACCAGGCCTCGCAGCCTCTGATGTTCTACGCGGTAGAGTACATGAGACCCACCATCTACGACTGGATTACTACACTACTGAGCAACATGGAACACCAGCTCAGTGAGTGTAAGGCAAGCAGGGTGCAGAACTTCGAGTTTAGCAGTATTTTGAGCACGTTTTTCTTCAAGCGTCTTCTAGGATTGAGCCCTAGAGTGGACGTTCC
>LPNX010758916.1:0-44660 GCA_001517045.1 Pseudotsuga menziesii | reverse complement strand
TGACAACTTGCACATGGTGGGACTCATGGACTAGGCAAATAAGACAAAATAAATGAAATAATGTCTAAGTGGGTAAATACTATGGGTTGATTATTCTAGCATCCTCTCCATGGGGTTCGAGATCCAGCCCAACGGTGTTGGGCAGATGCTATGCGCAAACTGGGGGGTGGTAGGGTGGCCGACCCATATCCAGCTGACTTCTTTCCATGGTGGCGACGACAGATAGTTGCCATCGATGACTACCCCTATGCAAGGATAGATTTTTGGGGGGACCCAGACATGCCGTTACCACCAGGATCGGCATATGGTGATATAGTTAATGAATCTCGACCCTCTCTTTTTAAATTTTTGAGTTATTTAATTTTTTTGTATTTTCTTGATTATGTGGAATCAAAAAGACATATTTTTGGGTGATGATACATAGTGCCATCTACCATTTATGTGCAGATGTGGGACCACGGCGGCCAGAGGGATTCCCTCATCATATATGGAGGGGAATAAGAGATGACATCATGGGTGTGGATGCGGAGCGAACGCTCCAGATCATTCATACCAACTTCGTGCGATTGACACATAGAGTTCCCATGGCGCAAGTCAAGGACTTTCCTGAGGCCATGCAGTGGCAGGTGGTGGGTGTACCACATGCATGGGTGCATTTATTCCGATGGCTAGCTAGAGCCGTAGTGACGTTCCATGATCACAACCCTCCTCCTCCTCCACAAGATTAGACACCTGGGAGTGTATACATTTTTTACTACTGTGTATTATATGATGGTGGCTTGAGAGCCCCAATTTTGTATCATGACACTATGTATTATCACATTTTTTATGTATATGTAAAAAGTTTTATGGTGATCGGTTTATTTATTTACATGTGTAAAAATTGTGTTTGTGATTAATTTATTGGGAATGAAACAATTGCCAATCTAACACGTAGTTGGCATATGAGTCAGCAACTTGATTATTATTTCTTGGAATGTGTATATATGTTATGTTGTCAAATTATCGTTCTAACAATCTCACACGCAAGAATATTCTCAATAACATCGGATCTCTAACATGGTACAAACCATTGAGCTCTGACACTACCAACTCCAAATCAAGACGTGCCTCAAGAGATAGAATGCCATGTAAAATGGCATCCCATAGAAGCTCAATAACAGCACTGTATTCAGTAACATTGTTGGAAGATGGCCATAGACATACACCTCCTGAAGACAGTACTTGACCCATAGGAGTATAAATCACCCAAGCAGCAGAGGCTGAGTGTTGAGTGTGATGGCTTGCAGCATCCGTGAATCCTATGTAGGTGGAAGATTCCATTGACATCTGCCAAAAGAAATGGAAACTAATCAAAAACCCGATCACGATAAGAAAAAGACCTAGCTACGCAAAGTTGCACAATAATACACAACAAGCAACCTTGGCTAAATATCATGCATGGTATTTTTTGAGATAGAGCCCATTTCTAGGCTCCGCCAAGGCTGTTCCTTCGTAATCCACTAACTCATACACACCCTTCTCTAACACACGCTTGACCACGTAAGGACCACGCCACATAGGATTAAAATTCCCTGCCCCCAAGGGTTCTTTCAGTTGATCCCACAAAAGGACCAAGTCTCCTTCACTAAACACCCTTGGGTGGACAGACTTGTCGTACTGGACCTTAACACAACGTTTATTGACTTCTAGAGCCACCAAGGCATCCCGACGCTGCTCATCAATTTGCTCAAGGTGAACCAAATGCTCCTCCAATGGGGAAGTGTCCGGTAAGAGTTCCACAACTAGCTTCAACGAAGGAATTTCGTATTCAACTGGCAATATCGACTCCACTCCATGTACAAGCTGATATGGAGAAAAACCAATGGAAGCATTAACCGTGGTTTGATATGCCCACAAAGCAAGATATAACATAATGTGCCAATTATTCTTTCTTTGTGTGATGGTTCGTTGGAGAATGAATTTGAGTGATTTATTCACTACCTCAACCTATCCATTCACTTGGGGGTAGTAAGAAGATGAATTATCTTTCTTATACCCTAACTTAGATGCCAACTCTTCCATCATACGGTTCTGAAAGTGCGAGCCATGGTCAGTGACAAGCTCTTTCGGAATCCCGAACCAAGCAATAATTTGGTTGAACACAAAGTGAACGGCTGTCTCACCGTCAAATTTTACTGTAGGCATAGCCTCAGCCCATTTCATGAAATAATCCACAGCCATTATAATGTGATGGTGCCCCCCAGCCAAGGCTGGGTTGCAATCCATAAAATCAAGCCCCACTTAGTTAAGGGACAAACGGTGATAATGGGATGTAACGGGGCAGGTTTTGAGCGCATATTACATGCGAACACCTGGCAAGGGTGGCAACTCTTGACTGCATCCATACAATATTTAAAGATCGACGGCCAGAAATAACCCACTCTTAAAATCTTTTGAGCTGTAGAAATCCCAGATAAATGACCACCACACGCCCCTCCATGGCAATCATTCAACACTACCTCAGCCTCTTCATGAGTTAAACAATGTCATAAAATGGAATCTACCCCACGGCAGTACAAAGTATTGTCCACTATGAGGTAGTTCTCAGAGATGTGACGTAATCGTCACCATTCATCTCGCGAGAGGTGAGTAGGGGTCTTCAGTGTTTGTAAATATAATATGATATCCCCATACCATGGGTCTAACGTTGAGATTAAGAAGATGTGTTCATCGACAAGCATATCTCCACAAACCAACTCCTTAGCCTCGCTCGGGAAATCCAATATAAGCTCTGCAAAAATTAAAGACTTCTTCGATTTTGCCAAAACAAACTCGAGATCGAACTCTTGTAGAATGACAATCCATTTATTATATTTTCCCCCAATCATCCTTCTGGTGAGGATGAATTGAAACGGATTGACATGGGCCACAACCAAGGTCTGGCAAAGGAGAATATAATGTCTCAACCGTTGAACCGCATGTACGGTAGCTAAAGAAAGCTTCTTGACATGAGAATAATGAATCTCTGCGTCAATAAGGTTTCGGCTCAAATAATATATGACATGCTCTTGGAGCTCCTCATCCTCTTGAACAAAGACCATACCAATCGTCTCTAAAGACGTGGCCACATATATTAGAAAATCACGGCTATAATCTAGAGGACTAATCACCGGGGCCGATGCTAGGGCTCGCTTGAGTGCATCGAAGGACTCTTGGGCTCGCTCATCCAAATAAAAGGGGGTGTCCTTCTTTAAGAGACGCATGAAGCCTCTAGTCAAATTGGAAAAGTTGACAACAAATCTTCATAAGAAGTTTTCCATGCCTTGCAAACAATGAAGATGACGAATATTCTTCGGGGGAGACAACTGAAGTATTACCTCAACCATCAAAGGGTCGACTCTTATACCCTCTTTAGAAACGATGAATCCTAACAAACGACCTGATTTCACACAAAAGAAGCACTTATGAGGATTTAATCTAACCGAATAGTGCCGTCATCTTTCGAATACCAATCTCAAGTGATAGGGATGACGCATTCTCATGTGACAATGAGCAGCGAGGTCATCCAAAAATACTTCAATAATTGACTTGAGATCATAGAAAATCAAGTTCATCACCCACTGAAACGTAGCTCCAGCATTTTTAAGGCCGAAAGGCATTTTCTGATATGAAAACGTTCCCCAAGGACAAATAAATGCAGTCTTATGTTGATCCTCAGGTTTAATCTGTATCTGATTATAACCGAAAAATATGTCCATAAAGAAGAACACCTCGCTACCTGTACACTCATCCAAAATATGATCTATAGATGGTGTCGATAAGTTGTCCTTAGGACAGGCACGATTCAAATCATGGCACCATAGCTGTAGGAAATCCTCACGCTCCAAACGGTCAAGCTCTGGAAGAAAGTACGATCTATGATGAAGTTCCTCCCATGGTGGCTCAACTCTTGACATAGCCTCAATAATCGCTTCATCTGAAGGGAAAACCATATCAAGGTAGTCGTGTTCATGAGAAGAATGTACTACCCATGCCGGTAGCACATAAGGGTCCTCCTCCTTTGTCCGCAAAGAGGAAAGACTAGGCTCTGCAACACTCTTGAGATTAGCTTGATAAGCTATCATAGCTGTAGGAAATGGCACGTTCGTCTTGACGGGCTCACTCGAAGTACTCATTGTAGGAAGAATCCAAGGATCTTCCATATGAATCATGCGAAAAGACACTGATGTCGTAGATGTCGAAGCCTCATCGGAACTAGATCCTATCATGAGGATCGGTGCAGGACAACTAAAGCTTCCCATGAGGGATGGATACATGCCTACACCCACACTCCCAGTTTTCGGCTGAGAGTGTTCAAAGATCGGGATCGAATCTCCCAAAGATGTGGTAAGAGACGGATTCTTGAATGTTGTTTGATCAATCGTTACAATCTTCCCATTATGTGGAAAGCATACAATGCGGAACAAGGAAGAAGCAACGGCTTGCATAATGTACATCCAGTTCCTACCCAGCAAGAGATTGTAGTCAAGGGGTGCATCAACCACCTCAACCTCTATCGCAACAGTCTGCCCCCCCAAACGGACATTAAGGGAAGGAAGAATGTCGTGCGGCCTAAAAAATCTCCCATCGAACGCAGTTAACATAGTTGCTGATTTAGATAGCTTTGAAGAACTCAGACCCTTCTAATAGGACAAACACATCACAGAAGCAGCAGCACCCTCGTCAATCACAATGCACTTGACGGTCATATTAAGACATTCTACATGAACCAAAAGAGACACATAGTAGGGCAAGTGAGGCTGAAGTCCTACGGTTTCAAATTTGATCATGGAGGAAGAATCATCATCGTTCACACCAAGGGCAGAAAGAAATGCCTTTCTTTGCGAAGGACAACTCTGAAGCACTTCCAATGCAGACATCACACAAGGAGTGTGGCCCAAATCCTCGACAACTGAATAATTCTGGGTGGCTCGGGCATTTTGATTATGCCTGGAATGCTTAAGGACTCCCTTAGGAATGCGAGGTGCAGCCTCAGGTTTATCCCCAGGTTTTTCAATGCGCAAAGGGGATCCTGGTGGATCAGGATCTTTGCCTAGGCTGGGTTGTGATGAACCATAATATTTCGCATGGGTCACAACTTTCACAGCATGGACCATGTTAATGCACCCACAACCACTACCCTCCGGTGGATCATCATCACCAGACTAGTCCTGGGACTTTGAGTTCATATTTTGATTATGCGGTAAAGGGTTAGTTAGCACAGCTGGGCCCTGTGCCAAGAATCTCGAAGTTTCCTCAATACGAGGGAACAAGTAAGTGATGTGATTGTCCTTACATAACTTGCAAGGGAACTTAACCTTATGTTTAGCTTGCTTGTCCCCCCCAGCATTTTGATTTTTCTTATCATTACTGTTAGCATTCTCATTCTTATTCCCACCCTTTCGATTATTTTTACCATTTCTTCTATTCCGCTTGGGCTGCTGGTTACCCTTCTGGTCCGACGATTGCACAAAGAGTACACTCATCATTGGGGTGGGTTGAGACGAAGGTGTAGCTTGTCCCAAAGCATATTGGTTTATTAACAATTGACTAACTTTTTTTGCAACCGAATCCACAGGTTTCGCACTTGCACGACCCATAATACCATTGGCATGTGGTCTAGGTTTGACTTTGGGATCGAAACTAGAATGAGGAGCATTGGGAATAATCTCATACAACAAACTAGACTGAGCATAAATCAAGTCCAGTTCCTGTGCCCTAAAAATCGCTTGTTCCTCACTCTGCACTCCGGATGTAGAAACATCCTTCGCTATATACGGAAATAACGACTTGAGGAACCACTCGAGGAGGAATTCCGGTGGTATAAAAGCTTTAGATAACCTCTTCCGTCTACGCCACTCTTGAATATGATCAAAAATATGTGTGGATTTATCTTGCTCAAATGTCGACAAGAGTTTAGTACCAACATCATAACGCACTGGTAGCTGGAAGTGATTAAGAAAAGTCATCGCAAGGTCGTCAAACAAAGTGAAAGCTCCCCTAAGTAACTCTATATACCACTTCGCGGCAGGCCCTATAAGGGTGCATTGAAATAGTCTCAAACAGATTGAGTCCTGATGTAAGGAATTTGAAGAGCACCATAGGTGAAACGTAGTAACGTGTTCGCTCGGATCCTCTCCTAGTTTTCCCTCGAACTTAGGTATGTCCGAAGGAAGTTTGGTAGGGACAGCCAGCCAAGCTGAGTAATGAGCCACAAGATCGTTTGTCAATCTCAATAAGTCAGGAACATTGAGCATCGCAAGGAAAGGGAGCCTAGGATGATGAGGTCAATGGACCGCTCCTTGATTCATATAGGGTTGATTACCACCATGGCCTTGGCCATAGTGTCCTCCTCCCATATGACCCGTATAGGGTGGCATGGAAGCACCATAGTGCGGTGGACCTTGACTAGTAGGAGCTACAAAGCCGTAATTGGGAGAGTAAGTAGGTTGTTGATACCCGCCTCCATAAGGTGAAGAACCCTATCCATACTGCTTCCCATAATAGAGTCCATAAGCCATCACATGCGATGCCCCATGAGACACTCCGTAGGTAGGAAGATACACTCAGGAAGTAGGGATATACATACTGGAAGTAGGGATATACACCCTGGAAGTAGCAACATAACCTCTAGAAGTATGAACATAGCCTCTTGAAGCAATGGGCAGTATGTAAACCTAAGACACAATCGGTCTAGTAACCTCATTACGGACCTAACTCGTAGCCATATGCCGGCTAGAAGTACCATGCGAATAAGGTGGAGGATGTAAATTTGAAGAACTAAGGATCGAGGATGAAGGAATCTGAGTAATAATGTACGTGCTACCACCTATCGTCACTTGTTTCGGATCTGGTATCCTAATCGGATCGCTAACCCTAGACTTAGGAGGGACATATGATGTAGCTTCCACCACTGGGATGGAAGGTGCAATGTGACTAGTGCTCCCAAACCTCTCCGCATGGTAAGGAATGAGAGTGCCCCCAGGCATAGTGTTAGGCTCAAAGTCAGATTTGACATGAAATGCCAAATCCTCTGTAGGGAAACCAGACATAGCATAACTACCGTAGCTAGTGCTGGCAGGTTCAAAATGAGTCTGAGCATCCTCCGGCATTCCATACCGATAACCCGTCAATGGGGAGTCAACCCTGGAGTGAACCGTACCCGAATCCACAATGACTCAAAAAATAGAAAAGACTCACTATTTACGTAAACCATAGGCCAACTATCATGCACAGAGAAATCACTAATATAAATCTAAATCCAAATGCAAGCAAACAAGGGCTGGATAAGTGAGCTCCCGAATGAAGAAGGTATGTCTCACCTAGTAGAGGCATGAGACTCCCATACACAACAAGCAGAGATATGTAACCAATTATTGTGGCCCTCAGCTTCAACGCATAAAGTGACTGTGTTGTCCGACCCCAACCTGGCTAGGACACCTACAGAATAACCCCCGCAAAGTACCCCCTCGATATCCTAGGTAAGGCCACTAAGGTCACCTCAATATAATCAATGCTCAGGCGGACAGTCGCAGGTGGGATTGACCGTATGGGCAAGGTAGCAAAGCCCGAAACTCTTGAAAGAGCCCCTAGATATGAATACAATCCTAGAAATATCTCTGGTGCTACTCAGTTATGAGTAGGGGTCATACCAATCAATAACGGCTCACACTGCCTCGTGCTTAACTCCCTTTTGAGAGGAGGATCCTAAGAAACATTGGTTATAGAAAGGATTTCACACACTCACCTGGACAAATACATACATGTTGTTGTTTAGTGATCTTGGATAATTAACTTACAATGAACTATTCCAAGATCCTAAAACCTAAGCTTGTTGGTGCACCCTAGAAAATAAAAGAGTGTAATTAATTTTAATTTAGCGTTTATTTTAGTTGGCTTTATTACTCACAAAAGGGATATGACCGTGCAACTAATGTAGTTATGACGCAACATGAAGTAAAATGTACACCTAACAATCAATGCAAATGCATTGTGTCCATGAAAACAGGGTATGCTACTACGTGAAATGCACAATTCTTCTTCAAATGATGAATGCAAACTTTTTCTATATGAAGTCCTAACTTGTACTCCAAAGGAAATCTAGTGCAAGTACAATGCAAAGATGCAAAATGCAATGCATGATGATAAGCAAATGTTTTTGGATTTTTTGAAATACAAGAGATGCAAAAAGCAAAAGAATGATTCTACGACCCCTAGACCCTGCAAGCACACTGAAACAGCACTCAAGCAAAGAACTAAGGTAAAATAACTCTAATGCACTAATCTCAAACAAAAAATAGAAAATGCCATGACAAGAACCTTCTTAAAAAAAAATTATCCTAAAAAAAACATTTCTGGTCAGAAACAGAGGTCTAAACAGACTCAGGCAGTGCCAAAGGAGACTCGGCAAATATCAGAATTCACCTAGCAACCAATTAACTTCCTAAAAAAGGAAAAAACAAGGGCATACGTGACTTTTTGCAGTAAACCCATGTGTATATGCGGAAATCTCAAAGGAACCCGTGTGTATACACGACCATGAGTTAAAAACTCGCGTACAGGAAGAAAGGTGCATAAAATCAAGGCAAACAGACAGGCTGAGACAGACTTCACACCAATCAGACATTACCAGGCATACATGCCCCCAGACCCGACACAGAAACAAGAGAGAAAGAGCAATTCAAATTCATTGAATGCCGATAAAACAACCCCCAAAGGAAAACTACTAGAAACTCCCCAGCGGAGTCACCAATTCTGTTATGGAGAGAAATTCCTATAGCTTGGGGTACAACAACAGACAGCTTGACTCCAGAAATCAATCCTTTCCAATATGCAATAGAAATTAAATGTCTAACACTAAAGGATCAGACCTCATACCTTATTCCGGACGGTTAAAGTAGATCCCCGTTGAGCTTTCCAATCTTCAGCTTGAATTGATATATTACTTCCTCAACAACAAGTAAACAATACTAGCATTCTATATATCATGGTGTTAGATCTATTCTAGCATATATAATCAATAATGTAAAATCATTTGAAATGATCCCATGGATAAAATATTCATTCAAACACACATTATTGGACAGGAAAAGATATTTCTATTAATATAAATCAGAGATTACAAGGTACAACCTTTGACGGCATGTCTGTGAACCAAAGAAACTGAATCCCCCACTTGGGCCTCCACCACCTCAATCCTCCATCTCTCGATAGCAAGCTCACAAGCAAAAGGAAATCTTGGGAAGAACACACTAGTGCTCCAAGGGACAAAGGGATGTAGACTCAAGCATAAGTTCCGACAACAATGGACTATAGTTTCTTTGTTCTCAATTCTCTCTTATTTCCTTCAATGTACCAAGGGGTTCCTTATATAGCTTTCAAAGGGATAATGAAAGGTCGAATCTGAGCGATCTCAAGGCATAGGGAAGGCCGGGAGTCAAATGAGTCGGATCCATGTCAAGGAAAACTCCAAAAGGATTTGGATTATGCACACATCCCGATGTACACGGTTTTAGTGGTCAAACCCACGTATATACTCGCTTATAGGTTTAAAAGTCGCATGTATCATTTTTTATATGTTTTTAGGGATGATCAAGGAAACATCAAAGGACAAAAAATGGTCCATGGGGTCTAAGGAGTCTGCAGTGGGACAGGGGAAGGACATACAAAGTGTGATTCACCTGGAGTGGTGAAATCATCTATAACAATATGGAGAATGTCTCAACATATATCATGGTAAATGGCATGGAAATAAGAGTGATAGCAGGAAAGTATGTGGTGAGAGAAAAATGGCACACCATAACCACAGGTAAATGAAAAGGTATGTATCTTTTCAGAGATCCATTCACAATGTATTTATAATACGGTCTTAGGGTTTTATAACCCCACGTGATGACCCATGGTATTTTCTTTCCCATGGTTTTTATCTATGGTTTTTTTACCTTTTCTATTTTTTATGGTTTTTTACTCTTTTTGGGAGAGAGTGAAGGTAAACCGTAATAAGTTCTCACTATCCCTTCCTTTATGGGAAGGAATAATGGTGTTTTAGACCATTGTTTATGGAAATACAATTGTGAAGGTAAAAATTAAGGGAAATATGGTGGGTATATGATGTATGTATATGGTTTAGACCACGTAGATCTAGGTGAACACTTTTTAGTGTTAAAAGTGATGAGGGTTTAAAACCTTGTTTGTAGATCATCTATACTTTATACCATTGTGGAGGGTTATGCTATTGCCTACATATGAAAATAAACTATAGCATATAACTATATAAATTGCACATGATGGTAGGGTTTAAGACTATGGAAATGGGTTTTATTGTGATGGTAAGGAGTATGAAACCAAACTACAGGATTGTGGGTTTAGATTGGATGAAGGTGCTGGCGAGGTTGGCGCATTGAATGTGCCTCGTGTTGTACAGATTTCCTTCCTTATGCACTTCGTTAGGTTTTTTATGGTCATTCCTTTGGTCTTTGTTTGGTTTTGAAAGGAGGTCTCATGCTCATGGAGGGATCACAGTTTGTTCATGGAATGTTTGACAGGTATGCTAAGGCTCGGTATGATTCCACCTTTTTATTGTGATTTGGTTTTATAGTAGCTGCATAATTCTAACAATGCTTTGCTTTCGTTGTTTTGCAGGTTTGGTGGCGTGGGTACTCTGCGTTTTCAGGGCAGAGCTTTGATTTCCTGAGCAACCATCTTGGGTAAGCCCCATGTAAAGCAAAGGGACTATACCCAATGTTGAACTTGTTATGTTATTATATGGTTTCGATTATGGGTCTCAGAGATGTTTGATTGTAATGTTTAAACTATTTCACACTTTAGTTCCTTCAATTCATTTGGTCATTGTTTAAATGTGACTGTGTAAACGCTTGGTACAGCTCATAATGTAAATGTGATGCTTAAACCCTTAATAGAGACTCGTCTCTATGTTTTTGGTTTACCATTAGCTTTTAAAATCAATATTTTTAGTTTTAAATAACTCTCACTCAGTTTTCGATGTGCTTAATATGGCTCTGTAATTTTGTGTGCATTTATAAATGTTAACAGTGTCGTTGCTCTGTAATGGAACTTACCATGCCATGGTTTCGATAATTGATACAAATTTTGGGAACATGGTTTAGTTGATTTGTCTATTGATAAGGATGTTGCTCTGTTTCATTTAAGTGATTTTTTTAAGTGAAAGAGCTGAGCTCTGACTGTAAGTTTAGATGTGGTGAATTAATAAATTTATGGGTAGCCATAATGGCTAAACCCTGTGTGAATAATGCAACCTTTATAATGTGTTGAATATTTTATCTTTAACTTACAAGATTCGATCCTCGATTTTTTTTGGTTTGGTTTAATAAAAAGCTCCCAACTAAGCTCTAACTGATTCAAAACTGGGTCAACTGCTTGGTTGGGTTTAATGGTTTAAATGTTTTGTAGTTTAATTGATTTAACATGTTTTTTTTTTTTAACAGAAACAGAAATTTTTTTATAAATTTTAAAAAGGCTGTAGCCCAGCCAAGCTTACAAGGAGAAATTCTGAAAAAGAAGGCTACTGGCCTCAAATAAGACAGTCAGCCTTCTTAAAAGATCTTTGAGAAATGAATCCCAAATGTTCCTGTAACTATTTCGAGAAAAGTACTGCTTACAAGAGTAGACTCTCACAAATTGTGAGCAGAGAAAAATACAGAAGCATAGCATTAAACCGGCAGAGAGGAGTGTCCTTTAATGAAAGGATCCAGTTTCTTCTGAGAGCCCGCACTGATGTTTGAGGCTGCTTCCTTTTCTCTGCGTTCTTTGTTCATCTTGCGTCCTCTAGTGAGGGGAGGAGAAGGAGCAGAAAAATCTTCAGAGTCGGAGGTTTCCTCTGTGGACGGGACCAAGGAAGCCAGCCCTACCTGGGCTGAGGTCTCGCCGCCCAAATCGATGGGATCTTTCTTCGAGCCAAGGGATTTAGGCATGGGGTATTCCGCAGTACCAGGGGGGATACGCACTTCTGAAACCCCTTCTGCTGCTGGTGCTTCCTTTTCCTGGCCTGAACCTGGCTCCAACGTCTCTTCAGTCGCTACTGCTGCTTCTGGTTCCTGGTCATCAAGTTCTTGAAGGGCTTCAAATCTGTTTTTATTAGCTGGGGTAGATTCTTCTGCGGAGGGCACTTCTGATTTGGAATCCTTTTTCCGGGGAGCCCTTCGCCTATTGGCAACTGGCTGGAAGTCTTCCCCATTGGCCGGGGGAGGATCCACCGTCACCGGGGCTTTGGGGCAGCTTTTCGCAAAATGACCGTAAACATGGAACTGGAGGCACTTGAAGGGAATATGCTCATAGTCCAGCTCTTGGATGTGACTCCATTCGCCCAGGGTGAGATGAAGGGCTTCCGGGAGCCCTTTCTCGAGATTGACCTCAATGCAGATGTGCGCACAGGTGTACTGATCCCCTTTAGGTTCCGCGCTATCCAGGAAACGGCCGAGCTTGTTTCCTATATAAGCAAGGGAGATTTTCCCCCAAAGATGAAGAGGAAGATGGGGGAGCCGGACCCATACCGGGGCAGCCGTGATCTCTGCTTCAGGATTGAAATCCAAAGACCAAGGAGCTAAGAACAGCCCCCTCGATCCCATAAAGTATAGTCCAGATCTGAAGATTAGATCCCGCTCTTCTTTGTTCTCAAAAATAAACACAAAATACCCTCTTCCTGCAGCACATAGAGAGATATGGGAGGGTGCCAAGGAGCTCCAACGTTCTGCTATCCATTGGTCCACTGCTTTGGGATTGGGCCACAGACCAGTGAACTTGCCAATGAGGGCTTTTTCTGAGAGCATAAGGGCCATGCGGCACGGATCAGAAGGGGAGAGCTCCACAGAAGGGATCTCTTCCATCTTTTTAACAAACTTGGTAGGAGGGGAGGCCTTTGCCCTAGGGCCTGCAGATCTAACCAGAACTCTGAAAGCCTCCACCGGATCCATGGCCCAACCACCGAAGGAATGCATGGCAAAAAACGCAGCAAAACAAACGCGGAGATAAAGGCAAAAAGTGCAGCAAAAAAACGCAGCTCCCAAGCACAGCACTGCTGGACGCGAAGGAGGCAGCTTCAGCGGGCGGAGGAGCCGCAGGGACGCGGCCTGGAGGACGCAGGGCGGCTAGGGTTTGGCCCTAGCCGTGGATGAGCCATCGCGCTTCATCTTCATACTGCGCTTCTTAATTGATTTAACATGTTGTGATTATATAGTTTTGGTTTAATGGATTCTACCTTGGGTCACATGGATAATTGTCTATGATAAAGGTTTTAACCTTGGTTTTGTTAATATATTTTATGTGGTGATTATCGTGTTATTCTTTAACTCCATCAACTCCATGTGTATGGGAATGGAAATTAGTTTGGTTTTGGATTTGATTTGTTTACTATAATTTATATAGAAATGTTTGTAATGATAGATTTGGTTTGGAAATAAAAGGGTCGACAGCCAATCCTTACCAAGACTCGATTGTTGGGCGGTGATAAATAAGGTTTCTAAGTGTTTGGAATTTTAATAGTAAAAAATTGAAATCATGGATAGGATCTCAGCCTTCATGCAATAAGTTTATGGTAACTTAATATATGTTTATAATTTTTATGGATTTGGTTGCAACGTATTTATAATGTTATGTTTGGTTATTTTTAAAAAAATTATGGTTTTTTTTATGTGGATAGGATATTTGGAAAACTAGGTCTACATTTCGATGGAAAATTAAATTTGCCAACACTTCATTTAGTTTATTTTTGAGTTTGGATTAGAAAGGGATTCAATCCCTTCACTGAAATGTTTATAATTTATTTATTTAATAAGTATATTAACGTTGGAACATAGTTTAAATGTGTTTTCTTATCACACTGTTCAATTAGTTTAATTTTTTTTAAGCTATGTTTAAATTTGTAATAAGGTCACACACATGTGCAAGTTCTTTATGAAAATATACTTAGGGTTTTATTTTTAGTAAAAATATTGAGAGAGATTTGGTGATTAGTTTTATGTAGAAACTAGGGTTTAGATCTAGTTTAAACTATTGAAATCAATATTCTAAAAAATGTTTAAATATAATGCTAAGATAATTTCAACTTTAAAACCTACATAATAATTTAAAGGCTGAGTTTTAATCTAAACAATTGCAACAACTTGCAACATAAAAATTAACCCTAGAAATTATCTAAGACATTACACGCTGACGTTCATATTCAAACAAATGAAATCAATCTAAAGCATGTATTCAAACTACAGATCTTCAATCTAGAGCATAATAATTATAACTAAAATATCTAAACATGATTTATATAACTTGAGAAGGTAGAAACCTCATACCTGCAACTATTCAACTTGTTTAATGGCTAAAAAATGTGCACACTCAAACACACAGAATTAATTAAAACTAGTTATCTCTAAGCTTAGATCTGTTAACTGGATAGCTTTGGAACTACCACGTTCCTCCCAACAATGACCTGGAATCATTCTTGGTTCTAATGTGGATCCTCTCGAGCTGGCTACAACAGGAAAGTAGTCTAGAGCCCCTAAAGGTGAGGCTTCTCTTAGTTGGAATATCAGGTTCTGTATAAGATGGCTTTGCTTTTGGAAATGCTCTCCAAAATTACTTACAAAAATAATGATCAAATCCCCAAGCTTTCTCTCTGCTTGGGTCTTTATAGAAAATATTTTTATGAAAGGGAATTTAAACTTCAATTATATCAAGAATCCATTATCTTCTTGAAAATAACCTTTAATTGATTTATGTGGATTTAATACTTATTTTAACTTAGAAACTTTTTACTAGTTCCTAATTTGACTTTTAGGATTGAATCTTTATTTAATCATTTTAGTAAATAATAAATACATAGAATCCTTATTTATTATTTATAGTTATCCTTATTTTTTTTATATTTAATATATATAATTATTATTTTATTCATAATATATATGAACTATATATAGTATTGTTTAACTTTTATTTATGCATAATATAGCATGATCTAATGTACTTAATGTTTTTCTTAGCTTATACTATTTCTTTTATCAAGGCCTTACGTAGGGTTGGTCAACTAAGTTAGGCAGCTCTAGATCCTCCTTGCATGTTGGATTACCTCGTGTATCATGGTAGTTCTTCAGGACTTAATGAGAAGTATATTCTAAATTTCATTTAACCAACTTAAGAATAAGTAAGATAAGTTCAATGCTATTCAGACTCTCATTCTCACTTAACAATTCTTATTTTCAGTGACTCCTAGTGTTATTCAGATCCCAAGCTCAACGCTAAAAACATGGAGTTACACTTAATGCAATTCCACATCCTCTCGCTCAACACTAATGCTAGGATGTACTTGTATAATACACCTATGGATACAATGTCCAAGGATCCAATGCGCTAGAGCTTATTCTCAACATCAATTTAGAATGCTCTAGGGACTATACCCAACACTTCCAATTCTTATAATTCATGTGTTTCAGAGCTTATGCTCAACACAAAATATCATAACGCATGTTCTCTAGATCTTTCCCTCAAAACAAAATATAATTACTCATGTGCTCCAGAGCGTGTGCTCAACAAAAAATCTCATCACTCATATGCTTCAGGGTTTTCACCCAACACATTATAAAACTCAATCATGCATTCAATATTATACAAATTTCATCACAATAATCATCTCAGTATATGAATTAAGGTAAATCACATAATACATCTAGTACATTGTATTATGACAATAATCTTGTCCATCTGGGTCCATGCCCAACATATAAAATCACATACATAATAATAAAACATATGCATTCACTTACGCCTAATATATCTAACAATCAACATAAATCATGTGTAGTGGGGCCTTATGCCCAATATACAAACATAAACATCCAAGTAACTCATGTGCAATGAGACTCATGCCCATCATAGTTAATGGAGAAATTCAGTATATTACACCAAGCTCAACACTAATAATTGGGAGTTACACTTCGAAAAAAATCCAGAGCCTCTCCCTCAACAAAAATGCTAGGATGTACTTTTGTAATACACCTAGGGATACAATGGCCAAAGATCCGATGCTCCAGAGCTTATGCTCAACATCAATTTGTAATGCTCTAGGGCTTATGCCCAACACTTCCAATCTTATAATTCATGAGCTCCATCACTTATGCTCAACACAATATCTCCTAAATCATGTGCTCCAGAGCTTATGGTCAACACAAATCTTATAATTCATGTGATGTGGTGCTTATGCTCAACACAAATCTCATTACTCGTGTGCTTCAGGGTTTACGCCCAACACTTTATAGAAATCAATCATGCATTCAGTATTCTGCACATTTCATCACAATAATCATCTCAGTATGTGTATATACATAATCACATAATAATAAATCCAGTACATCGTACCACGACAGTAGTCCTTGTCTATCACAGTCCATGACCAACATATACAATCATATATAAGATAATCAAACATAAGCATTCGCTTACAACAAATATATCTAACTAATAAACATAATTCATTTACAGTGGGGCATGCACCCGATATACAAACATAAACATCACAGTAACTCATATGCAATGGGACCCATGCCCATTATAGTTAAGGTCAAAATTTAGGATATTACAGTGATGTGTGGTCAATTTTCTTAATGTACTCACTCATATAATATAACAACTCGTATACTAGGTACCCCTCTTCCATATACCCCTCAGTTTTTTCTCTTTGTCGAACAAATCCCTTAAATATTTTCATGTACCTATCCAACAAGAACACTCAACAATATAACACCTCCCCAGCTAGTTCAACTTCCTCAACTGGGTGAATTAAAATATGAATCTATAAGTCCCTAAAACTTGATGGAAGTTCCTTATCAAACATACAAACAATCTATGATATCTCTATCCTTTGATGTGATCCATCATACAAATGTAGATAGTCTAGATATGGAATAGCGTGGGTCATCAGGAAAGTCATGGTTGACACACCCATGCCCAAAAAATGACCAATGATAGTACAAATTAAACACAAACAATTAATTTCATTTTAACTTGTGTGGTAAAGGATTATAAAGGATAATAAAAACAATTTTTTAACATTATACATACACTTACAACGTCGTTACAATCATGTGATTTGAAATTTGTCAAATTTTTGTCTATAGTGAACCAATGTTCTAGAGAACACCCATAAAAATAAAGTTCCTTCATGCCTAATATAACTTCCCTTCCTAAATTAAGATCTTCTTTATTTAAAATCCATGGGACATCACCTTTTTAAATGAAAAAGAGTGGCCACCGTCTCCTTTATTTTCTTGTCTTGGCCAATGCTTTTATTTAGTATTTGAAGAAATAAGAACTTTCCTAACTTTCAACTTGTCACTTTTTTTAGAGTAAGGCAACTCACTTTATTCTAGTAAAGTATACATATAAAGTTATTAACATTGAATATATATTTATGAAATAAATTTCTAGGTTACATGGTGTACCTAAGAATGTAATCTTAGATAGAGATGCAAAATTTATAGAAAATTTTTCGAAGGATTTATTTAAAGGATTAGGAACCCAATTAAATTTTAGCACTGCATATAAACTTCAAATCGACAAACGAATGGAAAGAGTAAATCAGGTTTTAGAAACTATGCTTAGAATGCACGTAATGGATAAACCTGGTAAGTGGGAAGATTACTTGCATATGGTAGAATTTGTGTATAATAGTCACTTTCAAGTTTCAGCAAGATTGAGTCCATTTGAGATTCTATATGGATAAAAGTGTAATACTCTGATTTCTTGGAGTAGTCCCATCGATAGATTAATGTTAGGACCTGAATTATCAAAAGATATGGAACTAATAGTGAAACATGTACAACATAATTTGAAGGCTTCCCAAGATACGAAAAAGAATTATGTCAACTTAAAAAAAACTCCACAAGACTTCCAAGTACAAGAACATGTTTATGTAAAGGTAAAACCCAGGAAAACTCCCTAAGGCTAGGAAGATACTTAAAATTGGTGCCCAATTATTGTAGACCATTGAAATTTTGGTAAAAATTGGACCAATAGAATATCAATTAGCATTACCACCTACAATAAAAGTACATAATGTTTTTCATGTTTCAATTTCAAAGAAATATGATCATGATGCTACTCACGTGATTGACTGGAATGTTATACAGGTGGAAACCAAAGGATAAATTCAAGTGGAACCGAAACGTAATCTCGACAAGTTAGAACTTTAGTCCGGAACCATACCATCGCACAAGTGAAGGTGCGATGGAAACATCTTATTCCAGAGGATTCCACTTGGGAATTGAAAAGTAATATGTGGGAGGCATATCTAATTCTATTTTAAGATGAAAGGATGGAAGAATAAAAGACAAAGAAATAATAACATGAAGGACGTTGTTATCCTTTAAGAGGAGGTGTATGTAATACACCAAACAATTGTTTAATTACTTATTACTTTGAATAATTTTTTATTTATTTTATTTTGTGATTACAATCAAAATGAATGTAATGGATTATTATTATTATTATTATTATTATTGAATAATTAAAATATTGAGAGGAATCAGAACTGAAGTAGCCGTTAAAAGAGTGTTTGTTGTCCGATAAGGAGAAAAAAAAAATGGTGAAATCTACTAAGCGAGAACTCAAATGATGCAAGAAGCATCCTCCCCAAAATCAGATGAAGAATCCTTATGGATCCCTAAAGACAAGGAGGCTCATAAATGACCAAGTCTTAGACAAAATACTATAAAATAGTGTGCCCAATGAATGAGCTAGAGGCTCGTGATGGATGGGAAAATAATCTTTTGATGCAAAGAGATGGCGCATTAATCATAATTTTCCATTCCGGCTCGACAAACAAGCTCAGGGGTTCTGGAGAAAGTAATATTTGGCATCTCTAGGAGTTGGATGGTAGGAACACCAACTTTAGTTTTGCTTTCTCGATAGTGGTGACACGTTCCTTACTACCATTCATTTACTATTTTAGTATTAGTAGTTACATTTCAAATTTAGTATAAATTGAGAAATTACAATGTATCAACTAAGAATTCATTTTATCTAGTTATTATTATAAATTCTTATTACACGATGTTAGTAATTATCTACTCGATTACAGAGTATTCTTTTTATATATTATATTTTAAGCTATTAACCAAACCTAGCTTGTTTACATAAAACTCAAATTTAATAGAGAGAATCGAGAGGATTCAATATATAATATTAGGTTATAACTAGATCAATATTAAATCACAATATACTAGAACTAAGAGATCTCCCCACATAAATTCCTTCTCTAATTCTAACAAATACAAATCTCCATTTTTATATCATTCTTATAATTAAACATTTGTTATATTCATAGATCTAAATAAGATAATTAGTTGCAACATTTGACTCAAAACGTATATACAAATATTCATCAAACAATTTAATTCGATTTACGTAAACTAATCACATGATGTGAAGGCTTCCCACACAAAACTTAAACTTTGTTTTAAAATTTAAACAATGATACATGCGCTGCTTCAGGATTCCATACCTAGAAATAGAGAATCATGGAAAAATATTTATTTAAAAAAAAAACTATGACGATATCAATATAAATGCGAACAAACATCCATTCAAAGAACCGAGCTTCCCAATCATAGCAGAAATCAAATCAAAGTAAGATCCAAGAATCGTAATCACAGGGTTAATATTTTCCACCAATCAATTCATAAATCAAATCTTAATAATAAACAATTACAAAACTATAGAATATACAATGTTCGTAAGCCAATCTATCTAACCTAGAGACTAACACAAGTAATTCCAAATGTTTCCCCAAATCAAACCACAGACCAAACTATTTTCAGTTCAAACGTATCCAAAGTGACAGAGGTTGTGAAGCCCTCTCAGTAACCAATACATCTAAATACATACCCATTAAGGCTTGTCTCTAAAAAAAATTTATCTTAGAAATTTGTTATTGGACGTAAAGCCCTTTCTTTCCATAAACTTCGAAACAAAGCAACCGAGAACCCATCTTAATCGCAAACCCAAAATGGAGGCATACACAAAATTGTTTATTGATCCTAATATACAATACCAAAGGCATTACGCACGAAGACCTAAATTTAATATATTATTCCTATTAACATAGTTCAGATTAAAATCCCTCACCTTTTGACAGAGAAGAATGAATCTCAAGGTAACCTCGTCACTTCTCTCACCCGGCCCTTTGGGGAAGTCTTGTTACAACGCAAAAATGGAGCGGTTGAGCACAAACCTCCAACCTCCATTCAACAAAATAGATACCCTCAAGACCAATTGAATGCAATGTAAAACCCTCACTATAGTTTTAATGCAACATAAAAACCCTACAAAACCTTTTGAATGAGATCAATGACAAATGGAGGGTCCAGATCAAACTCCTCCCTAAAACGCATGCATAATACACTTTTCATTAAATATACCTCGATGTGTTATCAAATCGCAGCCAGGGTCATGATAGTAAATTAATACAGGCTATGAAAAGTCTTCATTAAATCCTTCATAACATTGTTGACATCCACTTGTATCTCCCATGGCTACTCCACAATATAAAATGTTTTAATAAATCCATACATTATACCACCACCCCCTTTTCTTGTAAATCTCGTGGGTCATAAACCTTATACCATGGCTAAACTTTAACTATCATGCAATCGCCCCATCGCATGTAAGCCATAAGGCTACACCCACTTGGGTATACCTTATATAAATCAAGTTAGAAATTCAGCTTGAAACTTAAAAATATATGCATACACAAATGTAGTTAGGACTATCTCCATAACTACATCACATTGATAAGGGTTGCGACCAAGTTGTCGTTAAAAGTGGATTGAAAGTCGAGCAACCCTCTCATCAAACATTAAAAAGTCTAGTTAATCTTAGCCATGCATTTGAGTAAAAAAAATTATGTTACGAAAAATATGAACGTGTTTTGACATATGGGAACAAGTTGCGACAAGTAGAGTAATAATTAATAAAATCAAGTTTTTTATTTATTTATGGAAATTACTAGTGGATGACATCACATAATCAGTCATGCAAAACTGTGGTCAGCTAAGTAATCCATACTTAGGATTAGTTAGTTACCTAAATAACTTGAACAATACACAAATAAGGTTCACTAAAGTAACTATGGTTAACCAATGTCAAACAATAGTCAACCATTGTGCATTATTTAGGTAGGCAAAGTCAACTATGGTCAACTAAAGTAAGCCATAATCAACCATGGTTAGCTAAAAATTAAAACATGGTCAAACAATAGTGACACATGCTTAAATACCATGTTCAAATATATTATATGCCCATGAAGCATGCACAAACCACAGTCAACCATTATTTACTATGGGTAAGGTTTGGCAATCTTTATGATCAATTACACTTCAATCATGGTCAACCTTAGGTTACAAAAGTGAGACATAGTCAACCATGTTGATTTAAAACCAACCAAAAAAATATTAACCTTAGTTAGCTATAAAATTAGAGGCCATTATTTACTTAATTAATTTTGTTTTTTTATTTCATTTCAATAAAATTAAAGCAAGTCATATTTGTACTATTTAATATTTCTAAAAATAAATTAACTTATTTTATATATATATATATTTTTCATTTTCTTGTAATAATCATAATGATATAACTATTATATTTGAAAAGAGTGGAAAATGATATTCATAAGCTTATATCTATTATCTATTGATAATAATGGTATTGTTACCATGATAGCTCCAACTCAAAGACATATCTATTAAGGACACAAAAGGATCCATGTCATTTATTTTTTAAATCCAATTATTAGTTATTAGTTTCACATAGACCTTTGGTGGTTTTAATTTTTTATATTTTTATGAATCCACATAATTTTTTTTAATTACTTTATATTTTTAAAAATGTTACTTAAAAAACTGAAATAACATCACAAAATATGCCTAGGCATATGCGGTAATAAGCACATATTTCTTCTCCCAAAAATAAATAAATATAAACAAATCCCATAGACACCCAGTAAATGTGGATTTGCTCAATGTATTTGTTAAACAAAACAAACCAATTTCACTTTTTGCTAGGGCTGAAACGTTTCACTAAATAATGAAAAAGTAAGCCATACGGTTCATGACCAACATTCAAAATTGAACCCTTCCTAGCCCTTCCAAATGGTTCTAGCCCTTCCCACAAGTGTAAAGTTAAAATTTCCCTTCAAACAAAAATTAAAATCTGAATTTTACCTTTCCAATTAAGAAGGGCATAATTTATATCAACATTTCAAAAGAAGGGAAACATTTGAAATTACCCGTCCATATAAATTTCTCAAGATGTTAAAATTCCTATGCTATAAAGTTCAACTCATCATTCAAAATATTGGAAATATGATAAATTATAATCACTCACTCATTAATGCCATGCACTCACTGCTTAGTTCTACAAGATGACTAGTAATCATTGATGACTATGAGACACTAGCCATCAATATGTGACTCTCACTCTGACTCTCAAGTCACTTGGGGATGGAATATAAAGTGTGACAATGTGTCAACAACTATGACTATAACAAAAAAGAACTACCAGTATACTACTAGGCATGAAACCAGCTCAAAACTTTGTGCCTACTACCTATGTGAACCTTGCTACCAATTTCCACTCTTTTTTCATCAAAATGAAATTCAAAAGGTCGGTTTGATGAGTGCTCCTCTATAAGTCTTTATTTCTTTCATGAATATCATGGAATCATGACAACTATAAACAACACTTGATGTCATGGAAATATAAATAATGACATGTAGCTAGGATCACAAACTATGCAGAGGTCGATATATGCATTGCTATAGAGAAGTGTCATTGGGCGCACGATATGGAGAAACAATGGTTATTAATAAAATAAAATAAAAACAATTGTTGGGTTAAGAATAGTCTTTAATTTGATGGGTGGCATGATTGTGATGTAATCTCCCTTCATCCTTCCAAATATTGTGGTTTCTCACAACATTTGTCCTCATTGTCACCAAAGTACATATAAAAGTTACTTGTCTTTACATCCTCTTCCCTTTAAATCCTCACCTCATAGTCATAACTAAGGATTATTATGCATGCACATCCTTACCTTATAATACGAATTGGGTCAAGGCATAGAGACAACCATAAAATATTAAATGTGTCAAGACGTAAAGAGTAAGATACAAGTATAAGTAAGTTTTATATTAAATTTACCATATAAGTCTTTAATTAACACTATCAACTAATATTTGACATGTTGGATTGTTGTGATCTTCTTGTCACTCCTTACCAATGTGATTGCAAGGCATTCTTTGAAGCCGAAGTCCAAAATTTTGGTAAGACAATAAAGAGGGTAGTGGCCTACATTGGCATGGAAAACGGTTTCGACATAGAGGTATAAGAATTAGATGTTTTCATTAAATAACTTAAATTACTACCTGTGAGTGTCGATTCATTGAATCATGGACTCCTACAAAACACAACAAATTTTAGAGCAACCAACCCTTAATTACTCACAGTTAGAACTTTCTCAAATCTAGCCATTAATAAACTTCTTTTGGTATTTTGGTTCAATTTAAACAATAGATTGTTGAGACTCACACATGTGTAGTGAGTGGCAAGGATTGAATTGACTTAGGCTTGATTCCATTTCCCCTCCATCCCATACATGTATGCTTTCACGACAAGTGTTGAACAAAAAATTTTAATGCACCAACCCTCGTTATGCTAGCTTTGCTAACTTGCTTGGTATGTAGGATTTTTTTTGTAATGATTTATGGGTTGTGTATTATTTTATGTTAGGTGTCCATTCCTTATCATTCTTAGATATCTCAAGCTTGGATTGCACTTGAATGCCTCAATATGGTTAGGACATAGTCTAACTACTTTTTTTGTATAATGAAGTGTGCTCCAACTTAAAGAAATACAATAGAATAGTTGGTATGTTACTGAACTTTAAAATTAATGATACACATATGAAAACTTAATGCCTTTAAAATAAGTTTTGTTGAAAATATATATTTTTTCATGTAAATATTAAATGGTGCTTAATGATAGTATGTTATTAATTAATGAAATTCTGAAAAATAGTCATGTTTTTAGACACAAGTTAATTCACTATTCAACTATTGTTCATTAAAAAGAAAATATTTTATGATTATCTAGACAGATTGTACTAACAGTTGTCTATAAGTTTGTATCTAACTATTGCATGCACTAATTATTAGAATTTTTTGAAGTGGACCAACCTAAAAAACTAGCATAAAATTGACATGTTTAGGTTGACACAACATCTTCCCTATTTTACAATTCAAAACAAAAAAACTAAAAGTACCCTTTTGAAGACAACACATCAATGTTGAGGACCGTGATTTTTCAAATTTTTTCATCGTTTCTTTAAGAAGTTATTGAATTTTCATTTCAATGAATTCTATTAAATTTTGAAGCAATCTAGACACCTTCTAAGAATTATAATAAATAAATTTGTGTATCACACCAATTTCAACAAAATTCGCATCTATAGAAAGTAGATTGAAGTATGCAACTAATAGTATTATTTGTGAAGAGAAATTGTAAGTATTTGATATGATCTGATCTTTCCAAAATTGGAAGAAGAGTGAGAAATGGGATGAAATTCCATTTTTGAACATTTACAGGTTTTCGGAATGGTAACCATTAATTTTAAACTTAGAAAGTTAGAAATATTGTTCTTTCTAAATTTAAAGTTAACGGTTTCTGTAAAAGGTAACTTTCGGCGGAAAGTTAGTTCTATGTTTTCGGCCGAAAGTTAGTTCGGTCGAAAACATAAACTAGTTCGGCCGAAAAGTTACGGAATATGGATTTGGAAAAATTATTCGCATGGAATAGACACCCATATTCACGATTTCACCCCATTATACATACACTTACAAGGTTGATACGGTCATGTGATTCGAAATTCGTCAAATTGTTGTGTATAGTGAAGCAGTGTTGTAGAGAAGACCCATAAAAATAAAGTTCCTTCATACCTAATATAACTTCCCTTGCTAAATTAAGACCTTCTTTATTTAAAATCCTTGGGACATCACCTTTTTAAATGAAAAAGAATGGCCACCGTCACCCTCTATTTTCTTGTCTTGGCCAATGCTTTTATTTAGTATTTGAAGAAATAATAACTTTCCTAACTTTCAACTTGTCACTTTTTTTAGAGTAAGGCAGCTGACTTTATTCTGGTAAAATATACATATAAAGTTATTGACATTGAAGATATATTTATGAAAGAAATTTCGAGGTTACATGGTGTACCTAAGATTGTAATCTTGGATAGAGATGCAAAATTTATAGAAAATTTTTGGAAGGATTTATTTAAAGGATTAGGCACCCAAATAAATTTAAGCACTACATATAAACTTCAAACCGACAAACAAATGGAAAGAGTAAATTAGGTTTTAGAATCTATGCTTAGAATGCATGTAATGGATAAACCTGGTAAGTGGGAAGGTTACTTGCATTTGGTAGAATTTGTGTATAATAGTCACTTTCAAGTTTTAGCAAGCTTGAGTCCATTTGAGATTCTATATGGACAAAAGTGTAATACTCTAATTTCTTAGAGTAGTCCCATCAATAGATTAATGTTAGGACCTGAATCATTAAAAGATATGGAACGAACAGTGAAACATGTACAACATAAATTGAAGGATTCCCAAAATAGGAAAAAGAGTTATGTCGGCTTAATAAAAACTCAACGAGACTTCCAAGTATGAGAACATGTTTATGTAAAGGTAAAACCAAGGAAAACTCCCTAAGGCTAGGAAGATACTTAAAACTGGTGCCCAATTATTGTAGACCATTTGAAATTTTGGAAAAAATTGGACCGATAGCATATCAATTAGCGTTACCACCTACAATAAAAGTACATAATGTTTTTCATGTTTCAATTCCAAAGAAATATGATCATGATGCTACTCATGTGATTGACCGGAATGTTATACAAGTGGAAACCAAAGGAGAAATTCAAGTGGAACCGAAACGTATTCTCGACAAGTCAGAACTTTAGTCCGGAACCATACCATCGGACAAGTGAAGGTGCGATGGAAACACCTTATTCCATAGGATTCCACTTGGGAATTGGAAAGTAATATGCGGGAGGAATATCTAGTTCTATTTCAAAATGAAAGGATGGAAGAATAAAAGACAAACAAATAATAACACGGAGGACGTTGTTATCCTTTAAGAGGAGGTGTATGTAATACACCAAACAATTGTTTAATTACTTATTACTTTGAATATTTATTTATTTATTTTATTTTGAGAATACAATCAAAATGAATGTAATGGATTATTATTATTATTATTGAATAATTAAAATATTGATAGGAATCAAAACTAAAGTAGTCGTTAAAAGAGTGTTTGTTGACTGATAAGGAGAAAAGAAAAATGGTGAAAGCTGTTGAGCGAGAACTCAAATGATGCAAGAAGCATCCTACCCAAAATCAGATGAAGAATCCTTATGGATCCCTAAAGAGAAGGAGGCTCATAAATGACCAGGTCTTAGACAAAATACTATAAAATAGTATGCGCAATGAATAAGCCGAAGGCTGGTGATGGATGGGGAAATAATATTTTGATGCAAAGAGATGGCACATTAATCATAATTTTCCCTTGTGGTTCGACAAACAAGCTCGGGGGCTCTCGATAAAGTAATATTTGGCTTCTCTAGGAGTTGGATGGGAGGAACACCAACTTTAGTTTTGTTTTCTCGATAGTGGTGACACGTTCCTTACTACCATTCATTTACTATTTTAGTATTAGTAGCTACATTTCAAATTTAGTATAAATTGAGAAATTACAATGTATGAACTAAGCATTCATTTTATCTTGTTATTATTATAAATTCTTATTACACGATGTTAGTAATTATCTACACGATTACAGAGTATTCTTTTTATATATTAGATTTTAAGTTGTTAACAAAACCTAGCTTGTTTACATAAAACTCAAATTTAATAGAGAGAGTCGAGAGGCTTCAACATATAATCTTACGTTATAACTAGATCAATATTAAATCACAGTATACTAGAACTAAGAGATCTCCCCACATAGATTCCTTCTCTAATTGTAACAAATACACATCTCCATTTTTATATCATTCTTATAATTAAGCATTCATTATATTCAAATATCTAAATAAGATAATTAGTTGCAACATTTGACTAAAAATGTATATACAAATATTCATCAAACAATTTGATTAGATTTAGGTAAACTAATTGCATGATCTGAAGGCTTCCCACACAAAACTTAAGCTTTGTTTTAAAATTTAAGCAATGATACATTCTCTGCTTTAGGATTCCATATCTATAAATAAAGAGGCATGGAAAAATATTTATTTAAAAACAAAACTATGATGATATCAATATAAATGAGAACCAACATCCATTTAAAGAACCGAGCTTCCCAATCATAGGAAAAATCAAATTGAAGTAAGATCCAAGAATCGTAATCACAGGGTTAATATTTTCCACCAATCGATTCATGAATCAAATCTTAATAATACAACATTTACAAAACTATAGAATATACAATGTTCATAAGCCAATCTATTTAACCTAGAGACTAACACACGTAATTCCAAATGTTTCCCCAAATCAAACCACAGACCAAATTGTTTTCAGTTCAAACGTATCCAAAGTGACAGAGGTTGTGAAGCCCTCTCAGTAACCAATACATCTAAATACATACCCATTAAGGTTTGTGTCTAAAAAAAAATTATCATAGAAATTTGTTATTGGACATAAATCCCTTTCTTTCGATAAACCTCGAAACAGAGCGACCGAGAACCCATCTTAATCACAGACCCAAATGGAGGCATACACAAAACTGTTTATTGATCCTAATACACAGTACCAAATCCATTACACACAAAGACCTAAATTTAATATATTCTTCATATTAACAGAGTTTAGAGTAAAACCCGGTGCTTCTCTCACCCGCCCATGCTTTGATAACCTACATCCACATTTAAATATTGTTAAGTTATGTAATCATTTGCATATTGAACTATAACATGTTTTAAATTAAAAATGCACTCTATAAACATTACCTTACAATGCGAGATTGGGCCATAAGCATGAATCCAAGCTTATCCAAACCTTCAATTGCACCCTCACTTCACCTACCAACAAGATGACGAAGTTATAATAAACCCCATTAATTATGAAATCCATTTATGATCATTATTTCACACATAGAGAAAACTTGCCTTTGCTACATACGTAGAGGGCCAAGGGTTGGCTCCTCCTTGCTTCCCTCTTCTTCCTCTTCTTCCCCAACATGAAGCAAATGTGTGAACTCTATTTCAAGCTAAGAAAACCTTTTAAACAAATTTGTAGAGTAAGATAGGAAGTATTTCTCCCTTCTGTGTTAATGAAATCATTGAAGGATGGAAAGCTTATGCCCGGACTCGAAGTAAGGTGCTTAGGCTTCCACTTAGCCACACAATGAGCCAAGGATGACAGAGACTATAATAGCAGACACATAACGATTTAACAATGGTAAAACCTTTAAACAAACCCAAAATCTACACAGCAGAAACCAGACAATGGATGAAACACCCCTTAGGGGAAGTCTGGTTACAACGCAACCATGGAGCAGTTGAGCACAAACCTCCAAACTCCATTCAACAAAATAGATACCCTCAAGACCAATTGAATGCAATGTAAAACCCTCACTATAGTTTTAATGCCACATAAAAACCCTACAAAACCTTTTGAATGAGATCAATGACAAATGGAGGGTCCATATCAAACTCCTCCCTAAAACGCATGCATAATAGACTTTTCATTACATATACCTCACTGCATTATCAACTCGCAGCCAAGGTCATGATAGTAAATTAATACAGGCTATGAAAAGTCTTCATTAAACCCTTCATAACATTGTTGACATCCACTTGTATCTCCCATGGCTACTCCACAATATAAAACCTTTTAATAAATCCATACATTATACCACCACCCCCTTTTCTTGTAAATCTCATGGGTCATAAACCTTATACCATGGCTAAACTTTAACTATCATGCAATCTCCCCATCGCATGTAATCCATAAGGCTACACCCCCTTGGGTATACCTTATATAAATCAAGTTAGAACTTGAGCTTGAAACTTAAAAATATATGCATACACAAATGTAGTTAGGACTATGTCCATAACTACATCACCTTGATAAGCGTTGCGACCAAGTTTTCGTTAAAAGTGGATTCAACATTGAGCAACCCTCTCATCAAACATTAAAAAGTCTAGTTAATCTTAGCCATGCATTTGAGTAAAAAAAATTATGTCACGAAAAATATGAACGTGTTTCATTAGAGGAAATTTCAACTCAAAATGGGCCTTTTAACTTTTATTCAAATTCCATGTCATCATGTGTTAGCCAATTAAATTGCTTTAAATTTGAAATACCGTATAGGTCTTAAACACTTTTTTAATATAAATTTGGGGATAGGTATTATAAAAAAAACTACTTTTTGTTTGTATTTTTGACATATCTCCCCGTGTTTTTACTCAAATTTCAATCGAGAGAACTCGTTGGATGCGGAATTAAATTCCGCATCCAACGAGTACCCACTCGGCATACTTTTGACGGACCATGCTACCCCAAAAACAAGAAATACCCATGTCATCATTCCATTTTTCAGGTATTTCTTGTTTTTGGGGTAGCGGGGTCCGTCAAAAGTATGCCGAGTGGGTACTCGTTGGAGGCGGAATTTAATTCCGCATCCAAGGAGCTCTCCCAATCGAAATTTGAGTAAAAACACGGGGAGATATGTCAAAAATACAAACAAAAAAGTAGTTTTTTTCTTTTCTTCCTCCAAAATTAATAAATATTATTTAAATATTTTAACTATTATTTTATTAGTTCATTTTAGGAGGCCCATTTTGAGTTGAAATTTCCTCTAATGTGACATATGAGAACAAGTTGTGACAAGTAGAGTAATAATTTATAAACTTGAGTTTTTTATTTATTTATGGAAATTACGAGTGGATGACATCACATAGTTAGTCATGCAAAACTATGGTGAGCTAATTAATCCATACTTAGGATTAGTTAGTTACCTAAATAACTTGAACAATACACAAATAAGGTTCACTAAAGTAACTATGGTTAACCAATGTCAAACAATAGTCAACCATTGTGCATTATTTAGGCAGGCAAAGTTAACTATGGTGAGCTAAAGTAAGCCATAATCAACCATGGTTAGCTAAAAAGTAAACCATGGTCAAACAATAGTGACACATGCTTAAATACCATGTTCAAACATATTATATGCCCATGAAGCATGCACAAACCACAGTCAACCATTATTTACTATGGGTAAGGTTTAGCANTATTATATTTGAAAAGAGTGGAAAATGATATTGATAGGCTTATATCTATTGATAATAATGGTATTGTTACCATGATAGCTCCAACTCAAAGACATATCTATTAAGCACAAAAGAATCCATGTCATTTTTTTAAATCCAATTGATGGGAATACTTATTAGTTATTAGTTTCACATAGACCTTTGCTGGTTTTAATTTTTTATATTTTTATGAATCCATATAATTTTTTTTAATTACTTCATATTTTGAAAAATGTTACATAAAAAAATGAAATAACATCACAAAATATGCCAAAGGATATAGGGTAATAAGCACATAGCTCTTCTCCCAAATATATATATATATATATATATATCCCATAGATATCGAGTAAATGTGGATTTCCTCAACGTATTCGTTAAACGAAACAAACCAATTTCACTTTTCGCTAGGGTTGAAGCGTTTCACTAAATAATAAAAAAGTAAGGTAAGGCATACTGTACATGACCAACGTTCAAAATTGAACCCTTCCTAACCCTTCCAAAGGGTTCTAGCCCTTCCTAGAAGTGTAAGTTAAAATTGCCCTTCAAAAAAAATTTAAAATCTGAATTTTACCTTTCCAATTAATAAGGGCATAATTTATATCAACATTTCAAAAGAAGGGAAACATTTGAAATTACCCACCCATATAAATTTCTCAAGATGTTAAAATTTCTATGCTATAAAGTTTAACTCATCATTCAAAATTTTGGAAAGATGATAATTTATAATCACTCACTCACTCATGCCATGCACTCACTGCTTAGTTGTGCAAGATGACCAGTAATCATTGATGACTACGAGACACTAGCCATCTATATGTGACTCTCACTCTGACTCTCAAGTCACTTGGGGATGGAGTATAAAGTGTGACAATGTGTCAACAACTATGACTATAACAAAAAAGAACTACGAGTCTACTAAGCTCAAAACTTTGTGCCTACTACCTATGTGAACCTTGCTACCAATGTCCACTCTTTTTTCATCAAAATGAAATTCAAAAGGTCGGTTTGATGAGTGCTCCTCTATAAGACTTTATCTCTTGCATGAATATCATGGAATCATGACAACTATAAACAACACTCGATGTCATGCAAATATAAATAATGACATGTAGCTAGGATCACAAACTATGTAGAGCTCGATTTATGCATTGCTATAGAGAAGTGTCATTGGGCACATGATATGGAGAAAAAATGGTTATTAATAAAATAAAATAAAAACAACTATTAGCTTAAGAATAGTCTTTAATTTGATGGGTGGCATGATTGTGATGTAATCTCCCTTTGTCCTTCCAAATATTGTGGTTTTTCACAACATTTGTCCTCAGCGCCACCAAAATACATATAAAAATTATTTGTCTTTACATCCTTTTCCCTTTAAATCCTCATCTCATAGTCATAACTAAGGATTATTATGCATGCACATCCTTACCTTATAATACGAATTGGGTCAAGGCATAGAGACAACCATAAAATATTAAATGTGTCAAGACGTAAAGAGTAAGAGACAAGTATAAGTAAGTTTTATATTAAATTTACCATATAAGTCTTTAATTAACACTATCAACTAACATTTGACATGTTGGATTGTTGTGATCTTCTTATCACTCCTTACCAATGGGATTGCAAGCATTCTTTGAAGGTGAATTCCAAAATTTTGGTAAGACAATAAAGAGGGTAGTGGCCTACATCAGCATGGAAAACGGTTTCGACATAGAGGTATAAGCATTAGATATTCATTAAATAACTTAAATTACTACTTGTGAGTTTCGATTCATTGCATCGTGGACTCCTACAAAACACAACAAATTTTAGAGCAACGAGCCCTTAATTACTCACAGTTAGAACTTTCTCAAATCTAGCCATTAATAAACTTCTTTTGGTGTATTGGTTCAATTTAAATGGCGGATTGTTGAGACTGAGACATGCACAATGAGTTGCAAGGATTGAATTGACTTAGGATTGATTCCATTTCCCCTCCATCCCATACATGTATGCTTTCACGACAAGTGTTGAACAAAAAATTTTAATGCAGTGACCCTGGTTATGCTAGCTTCGCTAACTTGCTTGGTATGTAGGATTTTTTTTTAGTGTTTTATGAGTTGTGTATTATTTTATGTTAGGTGTCCATTCCTTATCATTCTTAGATATCTCAAGCTTGGATTGCACTTGGATGCCTCAATATCGTTAGGACATAGTCTAACTACTTTTTTTGTATAATGAAGTGTGCTCCAACTTAAAGAAATACAATAGAATAGTTCTTATGTTACTGAACTTTAAAATTAATGATACATACAACTTAACGCCTTTAAAATAGGTTTTGTTGAAAATATATATTTTTTCATGTAAATATTAAAAGGTGTTCAATTATAAAAATTTGAAAAAACAATATTTACTTTTTGTATTTTTTTATTAAAAGTTTAAATAATTTACAGGTGTCAGTTTAAGTACAATTACTTATATTACCCTTCATCTCGGAAGACCTCCATCTTAAAAGGACTCCCAGAATAAATGCCCTTCCATTTTAAATTAAGACCCACCCTTCAAATTCGATCACAATCATGACATGGTAAACGGAATGAACCTACAAGGAAACTTGGATAGCAAAGCAAGGCGACTCACTGAATGGATTCTGTCGGCCACACGATTCGGCAATGACCACTTCCGTAATTGGAAGAAAAATGATCTCACAAGAGTTTGTTCAGATTGAGGATTTCATTGGTACAACCGTACTGTCTCGATGAAAGAACAGACGTGACGAAAGAACAGACTTGACGTGATAGAGACTGCCGCAGCATCGAGATATATTTTCAAGGTAGACCGACATAATACTGCAACGAGCACAATACACGTAGAGATTTTGTCGGCCAACAACAACATAATCTAAACACTTGATATTAAAATATAATGATCTGGATGTATACATAGTTGGATCGAACAATGCATATCCAACAAATATAATTGGGACAGCGCTGTGTGGTTACTCGTAACTACAAACCTAGCATTGAGAGTACGCACAATATTCTCGTGCTTTAATCCACGAAAACCGATATTCCCGGATCCCAACAGCAAGAATTGTTTGTATATTTATCTTAATAATCAGTTCGTACAGTGCAATGGATGATAGTTATTGTAATTTCTTTCCCTCGAATCCAAAGGTGTCATGCAATTTCATTAAAAAATCGACTACTTTCCAATGAAACAAGACTTAGTGCTGCCCAGTGCCCACTGCCGACTATTTTGACAACGCGTAGGAAACGACTGACGGGTTTTTATGACGTTTGAATCTCATGAACAGTTTATCCGTCACATTCTGTCGTTGGTCTTTTCCTACGCGTACTCAAAGTAGTCGGCAGCACTAAGTCTTGTTTCGTTGGAAAATAGTAGATTTTTTTAGTGAAATTGCATGACAGCTTTGGATTCGACGGAAAGAAATTACAGTAATTATAAACCATTGCATTGTACAAACTGATTATTAAGATAAATATACAATGCTTGCTGTCGGGCATATGGGTTTTCGTGGATTGAAGCCGACTCAGCCGAGAATATTTTGTAAGAATGCTTTTAATACTATTCTTATTTTTTTATTTAAAATAGGATGATCATGTCTATTACAATTATCTATATATATTTTTAATACTAATATTTAGAACAAATACAAAAGTAAGCCTTCACAGCCTTTCAAAGGCCATTTAAACGTCATAACAGCTACAAGGAATTTTACCATCCAAAAAAAATTTAGTTTCATTTCCATCACATCAATAATAAAATTGAGTAAGCCCTCGGTAAATTTGCAACGGAAAGGCAGCTATTACCCCTCCCATCATTATAGCACAAGTGGGTTTCTCGTGCAAATATGGCTATTACCTCTCCTCTCCTCACTCACCTCACCTTTTGACTTGAGTCTTCTTCTTCTTCATGTGGGATCTCTCATCTAAACCCTGAGCGCCCTCATAACAAAGAATGATCTCTGAAATTCTCTGAAAACCTCGGGAAAACAATACCCAGTTTTCTGTCACCTACACAGATATATCTATGTTATGTAAAAGCAATTATAAAATGATTTTTTTTTGTAATCATGTGAAATACACAAACATGAGTTCACCTACCTCCTGCAAGGTAAACCAAGGCAGGATCACCAGGATATTGTGGAATTGAGATGGTTGCTTCCAATCGTCTTTCTGTAAAAGGAAACAGTTGCACACTCTAATTCCTCGTTGTCTTTTGCTGTGGGCAACTCTAAGGTTCCACCTTTTTCACAAGTAGGAGCAAGAGAAGCAAAGGTAGAAAGTTGGGTAGGCTAGATTGAGCTTCCCCGAACTTAAAGAGATTGGTCAAGTCTGTGAAAAAAACATTATTTTGGGTTTACAAGTAAAGATCGGGACTCAAACTCTCAACACTCCAATTCTATGCTTCAATGTCTCTGTAATTTCTATTTCCTCGAGAATATTATGCACAGCTAAGCTGTCAACTTGGTTGTCCTGAATTTATAGGGATGTATAGCATTTTACACTTGTGTAACATTTTATATGTGGATAAAAGTTAAATATGTTTCCTTCACATTCTAAGGGTTTACAATTTCTCCATCCAAAATGTTGTTTGAAATTTGTAATGTATTATGTGATTGGGTTTCCTCCAGACTAAGTCTCGAATACTCAATAGATGTAACCTAAAAAAACCCAGTATTTAGATGAAATTAGAACCAAAATAATGTGTACTTTTCATAGTCTAGGACCAAAACTTCGTTTGGGCAGAGGAGCAAGAAGAAAGAGCCTTGTATTTGAGTTCCAAATCTGTCAATGTTATTTATCTGTTGTGAATTGTAAACATTAGGTTGAAAGAAAGAATAATATTTGAATATAAGTGTTTGAATTGTTTCAATTTCCTTAATGAAATCCAATAGTTGAAAGGATAAAATATTTAACATCCCACACTGTAAATGTTGTACACTCTCACCCCTTGGTTTTCCTGTCATCCTTCTAATAATGGAAACAAGAAGTACAAATTTTCTACCAATATATCTAAACAAGGGAATCCTTTCATGAATGAGGGACTGGGACTGCAATGATCTAGCGAAGAACATGAATGATTTCAACATCCTTGTTGTCGCAAACCTCCCAAACATGTGTTTATGATTCGTCTTCCTTTTTGACTTTGGTAGAAACTAGACACCCAACTTGTAGTGATATTTGTTGGAGAATTTAAAGTTCTTCCTTATAGTGGACTAATAAATACTTAACATTTTCGATAGGGCTGATAAACTAGATATACATTGGAAGGACTATCCATAATCTATCTAAAATTGGGGATTTTGTTTGATCACTTGGAATTGGGGTATAAATTCGATATACATTGGAGGGACTATCCATAATCCACCTAAAATTGGAGCCTTTGTTTGATCACTTTGATTTGAGCATGTGGGGAGGACATGATTCAATTCTAAAAATAACTGCTGAATTTAGGGTTAATAAAAAAAATTCTCGGTGAAAGCATTATGTATTACATTTTGAGGTTTTTCTTTTAGGTAGGCCCAATCAGACCAATAGAGCCAACCTGAATCAATACTCCATTCAAAGGTCCTTCCAAATTCCAATGCCTTATTTTCTCAACGAATTAACAACTCAGTATTTCACCGGCCCTACAGAATTGTCCCTTATCTAAGTTCAATAAACTGTCCCTTATCTAAGTTCAATAAACTATATGCTCGAGGAACTAGAAGAGTACATGGTTTACCTCACTAATTCCATGTAAATGTTGTTGTCATTTTTTTATATACAATGTTTTTAATAAATAATAAAATTTTGTTGTACACTTACAGTTTCAAATGAAAAGAATGTTTTATTTTTACATGTATCAGAACCCTCCAAAGCGAAACGGGACCCTACCCTTCAAATTTGATCCCTGGTTCCTATGACATTTCATATTTAAATAAAAAAAATTGGGAGTATTTTAAAAATGGCTTTGATTTGGGTTAGAAAATGAGAAATTTAGATATTATTTTGAAAACATTTAGTGATATTATTCAAAATCTAGGTTATAGTAATTGAGTTTTGTAATTTTGAATACTAGTTTTAGTTTTTTTTATGATTTTGGATTTATTTCTACCATCAAAATATCTATTAATATATAGTTAAATTTTAATTATATAAAAACACTAATAAACTACTGAATAGACCTAAAATCCTATTTAAAAATCTTATTTAAAAAATATATATATAAGCATTGATTAGATTTTTTAAAGTGTGGATATCCTTTCGAAGATCCTCCATTGAAAATGAAAGCTTCAAAATTCTTAAAATATTAGAGCAAGATCCAAGTTACAGTTCCATGAATCATCCACAGCACCTGTTTGTCTTCATATTTTTGTTTCTTTGTGACAATGAGATGTTTTCAACATTGATTTTAACAAAGAACCCATTTTTTTCTTTAAAAAAAACTTTACATAGGATTAAAAACATAAAAAAATTTGAATTATTTTGAAACAATTATGGGAAAAATTGAGATCAATTTAGTACGAATTTTTATACCTTGTAGGCTGTATACCTTGAATTTATCCTTTGTAAGTTGTATGTGAAGCTATTTCTGAAACTTAAGTTTTAGTAACTTTCTCTTTATTAAAATGTTATTTGATTTTCTTGCATAAATTCATATTTAAAAATTATCACAATTTTCCCTCTAATTTTCAACTAAATATAAATATTAAAAAGTTATTTAATTTTCTTTGATGAACCTTTTGGTATTTTTACTAAAGCTTCGCTTTTAATGCGTCACTTGCAATTATGCATGTGTGCATTATGTTGCATCCCAAATATAGTTCCTATAGTTCAATAACATAACTTTGAATTCTCTATAAAGTACACGTGATGTTTCAAATTTTCACTATATATTTAAATAAGTACTCCGGTTCTCTGAAGAGTTGTGTGAGATCAAATCCCTTGAGGTGCAAATATTTCTTTTATTTTTCACTCAAAAGGTGGTTTGCACATAAGAGATTTGATCAAACCACTTTTTGAGTGAAAAAGTGAATCAAATATTTGCACCTCAAGGGATTGGATCTCTCTAGGCGCTTCATGGAACCAAAGTTATATGGGTCTATATAGACTCCAATGATGTGCATGTCAAAACAATGCAATGATTTAACATAATATACAAATCAATAAATATAATGTTTAAATACCATATATGTCAACCTCTTGGTTGATGTTGTACATCAAAGAATATAATGCTATGTAAGGTTTAAATACAAATACATTACAATCTGATCGCCATTAATCTTTCTTCTTCCTTCATGTTGATGCCACTTTTTCTCTCTTTTCCATGTTCTCATCTTGATCATCTCTGAAAGAAGGTTGAATTCGAAGACCATCCAAACCTTTTAATCGATATATTTCTATAAACTTGAATCACTATCATTCTTTGTTTCCATGTTTATGGTTTCCATAGCCAATATTAATCCATGTGACTTATGCTTCACTTGCAATTATGCATGTGTGCATTATGTTGCATCCGAATATAGTTCCTATAGTTCAATAACATAACTTTGAATTCTCTATAAAGTACACGTGATGTTTCAAATTTTCACTATATATTTAAATAAGTACACACATATTTAACTCCGGTTCTATGAAGGGTTGTGTGAGATCAAATCCTTTGAGGTGCAAATATTTCTTTTATTTTTCACTCAAAAGGTGGTTTGCACATAAGGGATTTGATCAAACCACTTTTTGAATGAAAAAGTGAATCAAATATTTGCACCTCAAGGGATTGGATCTCTCTAGGCGCTTCATGGAACCAAAGTTATATGGGTCTATATAGACTCCAATGATGTGGACATCAAAACAATGCAATGATTTAACATAATATACAAATCAATAAATATAATGTTTAAATACCATATATGTCAACCTCTTGGTTGATGTTGTACATCAAAGAATATAAGGCTATGTAAGGTTTAAATACAAATACATTACAATGTGATCGCCATTAATCTTTCTTTTTCCTTCATGTTGATGCCACTTTTGCTCTCTTTTCCATCTTCTCATCTTGATCATCTCTGAAAGAAGGTTGAATTCGAAGACAATCCAAACCTTTTAATCGATATATTTCTATAAACTTGAGTCACTATCGTTCTTTGTTTCCCTGTTTATGGTTTCCTTAGCCAATATTAATCTGTGTGACTTATGGATTACCAAACCCTAAGAAAGTTTTAGTGGAAGTTATTTTCTTGTTACCTTTTTCTTTTAGCTTCTTTTCTTCTAAGGTTTTCCCTTTGTTCTACATTAATATTATCCCTTTGAGTTTTTTCATTCTTCTTTGTGTTCTAATGATCCCTTCAACCTTTGTATTCTCTTTTGTTTACCATCATGTATTCTCTATTCTTTTGTATATTTTGATGATTATTTTTCTATTTTTGTTCTATCCCTTTGTCATACTTCGCTTATTTGTTTGAAAAAATCTTAAGTATTCTAACTATTATCACGATCATTGATGATCCATGCTCATGTTAAAAACACCAATTTTTTTACCATATAACCTAAAATAGAGAACCCAAAACATTAATTTGTTGTTTTGTTATTAAATTGATAAATTAAATGTATAAATGTAAATAAAAAAACCGATGCATTGTTGAAATTAATGCAATAAAGTTAGATCATTGCTAAATTAAATGCATCATGTGTTTGTTAACAACATTTATGTATGGTCTATTGTTAATTAGTAAGGTGATTAGGATTATGTTAATATAGAGACCAAGGTTAAAAATCCTTATGTTTAAAAACTAGAACATTTTTTCACATAAAAAATTATCAAATTTATATCCTCATATCAAATATTATTATATAGCTACATTCAACTTTATTCATGGATAAATATAACTATATTATTAAAACTGAAGTTAAATATTATTACGATATCAGTATCCATATTGATCTCATTATTGGTTTATATAGCAATCTTATTAAACAACTTGAATTTTTTTTTTGTAAATTAAAAACTATATTAATAGAAGAAACAAATTACATAGTGAACAACCAAAATTTTGTCAAGGATAGCATCACAACACTTCCAAAAGCTATTTCATCCTTCCATATTCAGTCTGTATCTAGTGGGAATACAAAAAATACTAGTCCCTTTCTAGCTAATCTACTTCTTTCATGAAAAGGAAAACTATCATAGCTTAGTTGCATCTAAAAGAATAGAATTAACTCGATCAAAACTAATATTAGGAATGTCCATGATTTGTGTCTCCTCCGTCGTGGCATTCTGTGTACATGTCCTAATCATATCCCACCTTCCCTTTCAATCCTGGGTTTCGCTTCGAGCTTCTTTCCTTTAGCGTTACTAGTCTCTCCTCCATTGCAATCCGGGGGGGTTGGGACATAAAAATTTAGTCCCAATTTTCTTCCAATGAGGTCGACATTTATGTGCATCACTCATGGTGTTCCTTCTAGGATTGTACCGGCTCCATTTCACCCTATATCTTGTTTTATCCCTCCATTATCACATGGGACATAAGGTTTTTCATGACCAAATATGCCATCATTAGGAGTTCATAGTTCTACGCCCTCCCCATTGTAGTGCCAGGTTCCATCACCCATTCCTTTACCAACTCCTATATCTCATCCATCATGGAAGCCTTTACCCTCTCCCACAACTCCTTTTTCATCGCTTCAATCTTGTTGCGAACGACTATTGGAATTCATTCTAGGAAGAAGGTAGTAGCAATTTGAGCCTGTGTATGGCCTTGAGTCATCCTTCCCCACACTCTCATCATATATATTTTAGATTCCATTTTCCTACCTCATCCTCAGGTAGCTGACGATGTAGTAGCAGCAGTATTGCCCTACTTCCCCCTTAGCACCATCTCCTCTCGATTGATTTTTAGCTAGGAAATAATTTAGCTCAAGTGGTTCACTCTGATTGTAATAGAAACAACAAGCTATGATCGAAGCAAAGTTAGGTATGAGAGACCTCGATGTGCATCCAAATTTATAGAAAGGTAGTCCATAATTGCTAAAACTGAGTGGTTCATTATTTCATCAGTATTGACTTTTCGTTGAACTTCTTATGTTGTACCAGTCTTGATATTATTCATAATTTGATTCCCAAAATACTTAGGTGAGAACCTTATTGTATCCTCACCGAATCTCCGTAGCAACTGTAACGATTGTCAACCTGTATCATGGACAGAGATGGGATGTCCTTTGATTTTTCTTGCTCCACCGATATTACAATAGGTGAGATGAATATAACCCATGGAGTTGTGGGATTGTGATATGGCTATGAGTCCCCCACTCAACCATTCCTTCCCATCCTATCACCATGTGATCAATGTAGGCTAGATGGTGGCATTGGTATACCCAAAGCACACCTTCAATATCTTGCAGTTTTCCTTCTCTAATGCAATTTCCTCCTCCTACACCCACATTTTCCATGATGTCATAAACTTTATTAGCCCCTCTCCTAACGCGGATGAAATTCCAAGAACGTTTCATGGACAGTAGGGCTCCCAATGTTTCCAATATTTTCAGTATGTGCGATTCGGTTTCCACTTTCCTCGCCTTTTACCCATTGGTTATTTTTTTGGCAACATGGATGATGACTTGAGAATCTCCTTCCACCTTCACTAATAGCCATCTAGATCTGGAAACAATCCTGAGGCCTTATAGGAGGCCTTCTAGATTTGTTGTATTTTTTTAGTTGAGACCAATGGAATCATAGTAAACATACAGGATCACCCATGTGGAGTCCCTACAAACTCCACCATACCTCACCAGACCACACTTTCCTTTCAATCCTCCCTCAAAATTAATATTGTAAGTTCCTTCTGGGGGTCAATACCATGAAATTAGGCTAACTCTATGAAGGACCAGAGCTCTCTTTCGTATCCCCCATAAGTCATATTTACTGAGCCCCCAACCTTCTGCTATTCAGGCCTCCCTTTCAATAGCTCCTTGTCCTTGTACATCCATTGATTATTCCTCATTGTCTCATGAATGTTGTGGATTTCTTGTCATTTAATATTTCATTGTTCCTCTCCTTCCATAGAACCCATGATAAGGTCCTTGGGAACATTTCCCAAATCAAGTTGAAGGTATGATTTTAAGATTATTTTATGTTCCAGTTCCTGAGCATTTGATATGAATGGCATTTGAATCTATCATATCTACTAAAAATTATCTCCTCCCAATCCTAGAGATCTGAGGAGAAGGGGAATTCATCTAGAAGATGGATAATTTTCTCCTCTTCATTATGGCACAGGGGGCACTACATAGGGCACACAAAATCCTTTTTTATTATATTGTTCCCCATAAATATTATTCTCTTTATTACCATCTAGTTGAAGGTGGCATTTTTTTTCCAAGGATTCATGATCCAGATCTTTATCCAAATATCATCACGGGTTTCCCTACTTCTGGTCTTTATGTTTTAAGCCTTAATTATACTCAATACTACCCTCAGACATTAATCCCACATTAAATTTTCTTCTTTTCTTTATGTGCATATTTCATTGAGCATGTCATGTACCTGCTTTGTCTCTTCTGCGGTTGTTAAGCATTCCCACCATTCTTGTCCTTTCCATTCCCTGTAGTCCCCACTATTGGTTTAAGCTCATACCAATACTGGAACACTATGATCCTTCCTTCTCCTAAATCTCTTTCCCTTCCCATCTTCCATTTGGGGTTGTTTGTAAGCTTGGGAAATTGATTCCATGAATCATCCCAAAAATTTGCTTCATGGCCATTTTTTACTTCCCAAAAGCTTCGGTAATGAGCAAGACCTTTATTTCATTGGGTACTCATCCATATGTGGGATCCCGTTTTCTCGTCAGTTATCTTGATAAAATCATTTCCTGACTTGTCTTGGGTATACTTCATATGCCACATCTTAGCACATGACTTGTTTGTATGGTTGCACCACCTCCACCATATTTTGGCTCTTAGGACCTTGCTTATTATCTCTAGATCCCTAAGGCCTAAAAATACCATGTCCTTTGGATGGCATACCTTATCCCATCCTACCAAATCTTTTTTTTTTCTATGTTTTCCCCGGGTGATTCCATGAAGGTGGGTAACACTTTTTAGCCAAATTTGGAGATGAAAACTTGATGTTTTACTCATGTTCTAGATAGAATCCCTCGAAATGCATATATTCCATGTGAATTTTGACTTGTAGTAAAAAAAAAATTGTAGAATATAATGTTGGGTTCCCAATGATATTTTAAAAAATATATTTTGATGTCATTTAATGTGTGAAATTTCACATTTAATGAATTGTGTGACCTTAAAAATTCGAAGAAGTTAATAATTTCCTCATGTCCCACCCCAATAATTCAACCTTACATGAATATATATATATATATGAGCATGATCTAAACAAAATGCACCATGGTCTCCATATTTTTTTGTTAATTTATTTCATAAATACAATTATTTATTTTTTTTGAAAGTGACCACATCTGATTTCAGCATCATTTTATACACATGTGTGTCAATCCCATCTTTTTTTCATTGTTTTAAAAAATTGAAAAACCAAATATACCCTTTTGAAGAGGAGACATCGATGTGTGGGATGTACATTTTTAAGAAATTTTTGGATGTATATTTTTTACCCTGCATATTTTTCTTTGAGCTACTTTAAAGTTGTTGTTAGGTTTTCTAGGTGTAAGTTTTAAAACTAATTTAAAAAAACCCATATGAATGCCAAAATACCTGCATGATGCCTCAATGGATAGAGGATTCGGTGATGAATCTATCGGTATGAACTTCGCTCAATCATGTGCCATGAATGGCAAGGTTTACACCCCTAGAAGGCAAAAAGAAACATTAATTTTCTTGTAAGAGGGATAATTCTCTATTTTTTAGGCCCTCGATTGAGGTATGGAGCTCGATCAAGGTATTAAAATCCCTCATTCGATGTTTCAACATAAGCTCATTCAAGGGTTTATTAAACCCTTGATTTAGGGTCTAATAAACCCTCGATCGAGCTACCGTTAAAACCTCATTCAAGGTAATTATCAAAACCCTCGATTGAGCTACGACCTCGATTGAGGTCCATTTTTGTTAAAAATCATACAAAAACGCCTGGGAATGAACTTAGGAATTGATGGAATTAATGTCATTCCAACTACTTTCCTAACCTCAATTCCCACCCTAATTTCTAAAGAAATTATGGGTTTGTGCAAGCTGATGAGGGTCTATTTTGACATGTTAGATGCAGTAGAAAACTGAAAAAATAGGAATCCATCAAATTTCATGGATATTTTGAGACACTAACACAATGGATCTTGCGATGAGTAAAAAACAATAAATGTAGGAAATTGAGTGACGTTTTCAAATATATAATTTTTTTCTATTGAAAATGTTGTTAACTATCTAATGTTAGATATTTTTTAACAGGCACTTTTTATTTTTGGAACAAATTATAAGGTATATGTTTTTGTGGGTGCCACCTCTAAGTGACTAAATGATGGAATAAACTTACGAAAATCAGTATACATATAGAGAACATATAGTACAAGTGCATGAATTTTTTTCCAATGATAAAAGTATTTTTTTTTTATAATTATCTAAGAGATCAAACCTCGAAAACGATACGTCAATTGTGGGTGCAATGTTTGAATGTCCTATTGCAATTATTTGGAAATGGGTTTTTTATAGTATGTAGAGGTCGGTGTTCTTTAGTGCACCATACAATGTTTTTTTTAATGGTTGAGAAATGAAAGAAATATGGAAGAAACCCTAATAGTGTGTTTTTTGAGTTGAGGAGTGATGACAGAAGATAAATAAAATAAAATAAAAATTATTTATTCTTGTTAAAATTTACATATTTGGAATCTGCAAAAAAAACTATATATGTTTCTAAAATTTCATAAAAAATGGAGGTGTGTAGCATACTGTAACCAATAGCTAAACACTATCATATTGAAAATTTAGATATAATGATGAATTAGCCATTTTTTTATCATACTCCAGGGCATAGGCATGTTGAATCCGAAGCAAAGTCCAAAGTAGACACATAGGCATAAGAACGCCATGCAAGCATGGATGGAGGCTCTGCCTTATCATTTGGAGGGATTGAATTTATAAAAATCTCGTGCTCGTTATAATGAACAATAATGCGTGCACATTTTAAACTACGACAATGAGTTTGTTTTTGTAAGTTATACCAATACTAAAATTACTTTATGTCCCCCATGCTCCCCTCTTCCCCATAACTATTACTAACCCCCCCTCCTACTCTCCCTACCTCT